>VZUI01061026.1:7500-90793 GCA_013401135.1 Cettia cetti
AGCAAGCTCAAATGGCCAAGAAATAATTGTGGGATTTTTTTTTTTTAAACAAGACAAAACAAAAATTGCTTCAGAGTTTTACAGAGAAATTTGAAAGCATTCCCATAAAATATTTAAAACTGTTTCCTGAATATTAAAGTTACAGTGCCCTCTGTCAAAACTTTATAGTAAATTATAACTTTGAAATATAGTACTTCAAATAGACATTTTAATTAAAGCATATTTTAATAAATTTTCACTTGTGACTTCACATACATGGGGTAGAGGGTGTTTTTGGAAAAATGTGTTCTGTTTTTGACTGTCACAGGAAACCATGAGACTTTTGTTACATTACATGATTCATAATATTCAAATATGGTTTCAGCTTAGTGTTGGAGGTTTCTTATGCCTGATGCTACTGTTAAAATGTATCATTAAGTAGTTTGGTTTCTGTAATGGCTAGAAAACTATTTTTCAGCCTGCTTTTTCTTATGCTTTTATTGTTCTTTAGCTGAAATAACTATTTTTAACAAACACAGTTTTTCCCATCCATTGCTACAGACACACAGGTTAGCATGTCCCGTGGCCAGACTAAAGTGACCTCTTAGAATAGGGACATTTGAGAAAACTCGACTTGAAGCATTTACTTTCTTTCTGTCTTGTCAGTACCATGCATGAAGCTTCCCAGTATGGGTACAAACTGAAAGACAGGAATTTTAGTTTAGCTATTAGGAAGAAATTATTCACTGTAAGGGTGGTGAGACACTGAAACAGATTGCCCGGGGAGGTTGTGGATGCCCCAACCCTGGCAGTGTTAAAGGCCAGATTGGGTAAAGCCTTGGATAACCTGTTATAGTGGTAGTGTCCCTACACGTGCCAGGGTGAGTTGGGACCAGATGATTTTTAGGGTCCCTTCCAACCCTTAACATTTCTGTGATTCTATGGTACTTGTGCAGAGGGCTGGAGCACTGAGATAATTTCCCTAGGTGTGTGCATGGGAGGAATGACCCATATGAACGGATCCCAGTATAGGATCAAGGACATGGCTCATGTATTGGATTACAAGCATTTAAATCTAAATCTTTTGGGTGACCTTCTAAGTCATGGTACTACTGTTTTAGGAGCTGCGATTAATCATGTCGCAGGTTTTGGAGAAAAAGCTAGAATTTCATCTCAGCCTCAATCAATTTACTTAAATCAGGCTACTGGTCAAAAACAAATGGTAGATAATTCTCCTGGTGGTGAAATTCCCCACAAAACGTGGATCATATTAGGGAATGAGATAAGAAAGGTCATATTGTGGACCTCTAGTATGCTGCCTATGCTGCAGTTGGCCTTGATACACCATCCTGAGGGACAGACTCTTCTCATCTTGTAGCTCTACCAAAGAATTCCAAAGGTTGGGGACATCCAGGCTAAAAAGCTATTAATTTGATGACATCTCACCACCACCTACCCTGAATAGCCTGATCTTTTTCTTTCAGGAAAGGAAAGTTGTTTTGAGCGAATAATTCAAAGATTTGGAAGAAAAGTAGTGTACGTTGTCATAGGGGATGGTGTCGAAGAAGAACAAGGTGCAAAAAAGGTAATGACCTTTTCTTGGTGAGGTTGGTTTCAAGAGTCTGGAAAATTGTCTTTTCCTCAACATGGGACATCATGCATTGACATTTAGGTTGGATATCTTTGCCTTATAAAAACTGTTTTGACCATATCTAGTAGAAAGCCGGGTAAGACTATAGATAATGATTTGCCTCGCTGTTCTCCAAAAGACACATTTAACTATGTATGTTTGATGTATTTCAAAAAGGGGCCAGAAAATTGGCCCTGGCTTTTGTGCCAAGAACTAATCGTTCTGTTTTCCTTGGCAACCCAAAATACCACATAGGATGTTATGAATGTAAGCAAAATATGGTGATTTCTAGTGATCAAAGGCAGTGTGCTGTTTGACTGTATGAAATACATATATGTCACACCTCAAAAAGACATGTAGGACTGGAGTAGATATACAGGAATTTCCGTTTCCTTGTGTGTCCAAAATTTGGATTCTTTGTTCAGACAACAACCTGTGGCTTGGCATGCATTCATAATCTCAGACAACTGTGAGCAGAGGATACTATTTGACTGTCTATTATTTTTTTGCTTTCTACTGAGAAGGGAAAAAATCACTTTTTTTTTTCAATGTGAATTAAGCTGTATAAAAAGCAGCATTTCTCATTCACAAATAATAGTCATTATTTCTAGCCTTTCTAGAAAAACTACCGAAGGTAGTCTGCAGATACACACTCCTTGCTTGGAGGAATGAGGCATAACCCTGGCTATTTGAATAATAGGAGAAAGAGAAGGAAAATGGGCATTTTTGTTCTCGCTTCCTTTCACAGATAAATTGCTTTTACACAGCTGCTTTTTCACCACAAAACTCTCTGTGATACTTCTATCTCTTTCCACTGTGACTTTCTAAATTGAAGAAGTGAAACTAATTAGTCCACATGGTGTTTTAACAACCATTGACTGGTTTTGCTTCATGCAATCTGGGTTTTGTGCCCCTGAAGCCTTGCGGGTAGGTTCCCGGCTCGTCCCAGCACTTTGCAGAGTCTCAGTTTCATATATCCCTTTGGCGGACTGACGGGAACAGTTTGCTCCTTTCTCCTTCAGAAATGCCTTTCATCTTTGCAGAGAAATGTTTTCCCGCTGCAAATGATTACATTTTAAAAGCTGTATTTAAGATCAGGGGGAAAAAAAAATTCCTTCTCTTTGTTCCTTTTCTGTTGCTTGGTGAAATAGTGTTGTATATGATAATGGCAGGAGTGGTCCTTTTGGTAACATTATCTATTCCAATGCTTTTTTCAACAGGAAACATGATTCAGAAAAGCATAAGAGAAAGCCTTTCCAGTTGCTAAGAGAAGTAGCAGTATAGAAAGTTCCTTTGTGCAATTACTTGTGTATATTCTTTCTTGATGGAAAGAATTTTCAGGTTGAAAGCATGTTAGATGCTCTGGATTAAATTATCTGCTGCAGCGATGCCAGAGAACTCAATAAGTAGACCAGCAGTCCTACCTTTCTGCATAAACTATCAATTTGATTTAGAAAAATGCTTCTGTGATTATTGTCCTGCTTCTTACTCCACCAAATAAGAAATCACCATTTCACACTGTGAGTGCAGGATTTGCCTTTTTAGTTTTTTCCTTCACATCCTGCAAGAGCAGAAACCTTTTCTGGAGAGCACACAAACAAAACAGAAGCTTTACCTCCACAAAACTACCCAAAGCATTTCAATCCAGAGTGGCATAACTGTCCTGTGATGTACCCCATTGTCGTGCTCATCCCCTGAATCTTGGGAGCTGGTTCCTTCTTGCCTTGCTTCCCATCAGCATGTCAGGTTTTGTGGTATTCTCTAGAGAAGGGACAGGTCTTCTGTCACCCCTTTGCACAGCACTTTTCTGTAGGGCTTTGGCCTGTGGTGAAGCCATTAGTGTGTGTGTGTGTTTCTTTACACTACCTAGAGTATAAACAGTACACCCTTCTTTAGATAACACCTCATTGTTTACGTGTAAACTGTAATTAGTCTTTTCAAGTGAGCATATAAATTCAAGCCTATTTAATTAGAGAGATTTTTTTATTCTGTGTTCATTCAGTGGATAAAAAAAAGTTGAACTTCCAGCTTAGGAGGTAGGAAAGTTAAGGTTTATTATTAAAAAGAATTTACCCATCATTTATGAATTCCTTCATCATAAAACAGGATTTTTATGTATGTCCTTCATTTATGGAAAATCTTGGGTCAATACAACAGTAGGAAACTAAAAGACACATTTAAAATCTTTTTATTATTGTCATTAGTATAAAATATCAATAATAGGATTTTTTTAACACCACTTTATTGAGGTCATTGCTTTTTTGAGAAACATTTTTAGGATAAACAGTTTGTTCATAAAATGCCTGTTTCGGTTGATGTAAGTAAACATAATACACTGAGGAAACTGCACACTGTTACATTTCTGGTAGCATTAGTCCAACTATGATATTGACACCTTTGTGTAGCTGTCACTTCCAGCAAAATACTTGATGAGACAATTAAAACTCTCAGGATGTTTGCACTGTGGATTGAGAAATAATCATACTCTTCTGGATCAGTGCAGCAACCAGGGAGCTTGGCTGTAACAGCAGGGTTCACACAAAGGTTGCTACCTTCATATCAGCTTCCCCAGGAAAAGAGGGAGAGGAGGGCAGAGAGAAACCAGAGTGAAAGTTCAAAGGCACCAGTTCCAGTGCTGTGTGGGTCAGAGCCACCACCTGCAAGTGCCACTGCAGTGACACAGCTCTTCTCAGTATGAAGTTCTGGGGGTTTCTGCCAGAGACTCCATGGTCTCAGCATTTTGGTTTGCTTTGCTTTGTGTTTTGGTTTTGGAGGTTGTTTTGGGGTTTTGTTGTTTGTTTTGTTGTGTTTCGTTGTGTTTTGTTTTGTGCTCATTTTTTGCCTTTGCTTTTGGAGACACATTTGGGAAGTACTAATAAGACAGAAAAAACCAAGCTCCTTAGTTTTTCTGCTTAGGAGAATTCTCTAAAGGATTTCTAATTTGTGAGAAGAGACAAAGGCTCCTCTGCACTGAGGAGCTGGATTTTACATCAGGTGATTCGGGAGAGCCTAGGCAAATGGGCTTCTCCCTTTGTCTCCAAAATGGTCATGCTGCCTTGGAGGAAAAATCATAAATCTTGGTGGAGCAATAAATAGAATATAAATGGGTATCCAATATGCCACTACTTTTAAGCTCACAGTCACACTGTGCCGGTCAGGTTTGGGGTAGGAAGTAAAGACGGCTGCTTAGCAAATCTGGCAGGAATACAACAAAAATACCATGGAAGATGACAAAAACTGATGAGTTTTCTATTCAAATCCATCACAAATCTCAGGAGTAAGTTTTTTGTATAAATATGTATTTAAGGGAATGAGGATAGAGGATAGTCTGCACTTTTCGATGTTGCTATCAAAAAAATGGACTTGTTTTGCACATGTATTAATAGCAACACTGTTTTGTAGAGTAAAACAGCTGAAGCTTTGTACATTTAGTAGGTACATGCTGAAAATAAAATTACTTCTCTTTCAGAAATAAAATAGCTTAATAGCTTAGGTTATTTAATAATAATCTAATTATTAGGCTTACCAAATCTGTGGTTTCATTTTTTATGCTTTTTACATCAAAACTAAATTTTTGCCACCATATTTAACTTGAAAATGTCATCAAAATCAAATCATTTAAAACTTCATAGATTCTTTATTACTTAGTATCATCTACCAAACAATTCATGATTTTTAAAAGACTAAAGCTTCATATTTGCTTGGAAGATGTCGAAATAGTTGACTTAGAGTTCCATTAGATACTAATGCATCCAGGTTCACCACCTATTTATTAGTGGCTAGCATTTGTCATCCATTCTCCCGCAGCAGCAAATGCGAGATTAGCATTTCTTGCTTGGCTCAGAATAGAAGTGTTCTGCATGACATGTGTGTGCTATGAGTTGGCAGGGATGGCTTTTTAAAGGCAATATTTATTACATATATATACAAAAGATCTCTTGCTGTCTCAAATGATCTCAAGTCATTTGGTAAGAGAAAATGTACTTCCATCTCATGGGTGTGTTTCCACTTTTGACATGGCTGAATAGTTGTGAATCAACAGGATGTTAATACAGGAATAATATCTAAGGTTTTGTATGATAATTTTGTTACTTCAAAGATTTTAGTTTCATATAATCATTTACTAACTTAGGGTGAAAATTAGTGTACATACCTCGTGAAAACACTTGCATATATATGAGCACTTATGTGTGAGGCTCTATATATACACACAAGCATACATATATATATAGATCTGTATCAGGTTTGTTTCCCCTCCTCACAGCTCTGAAGGCTGTACTGTAGGGTCAGACTGATAGAACTCTGAATTGGCCATGTTCAGCCATGCCCAGCCCTATGCATCTGCCACGTCCCTGGCATGCTTTATTTCTTGGGAGTGTGCAGCTGGCCTTTAGACCTACATGAAGGAGAACTGAAAATAGTTGTAATCCTGAGATTTACACAACCTCTTTTCTTTCATGAGACTCTGTATTGTAATTCCACTCTTCACTGCTGTAGTTGCATGGAATAAATGTGGATATTGTCCTTTCACAGACATAAATAAAGCAGAAGACACTTAACTGAATTTGAAATAAAATACATAGTCAAAATAATGACTGCTTACAGTTTTGGATTAAAATCTGACCATCAACAGCTGACCCATAAACGAGTAATCCAAAACTCAATATTGCACATGGGCATCTAGCAAGAGGTGCTGTAACTTGATTTAGCAGAAACTAAACCTTCTGTTAAATCAATCAAAGTCTTTAACTGCACTATCTGCCTGGTGTGTGTATGCTCTGTGATGCTGAGGTTGTTACCAGGGAAGCAGTATAAAGCTGGAGCTGCATGAAGTAGGAGCTGGAAGCCATGAATTTATTCCTATAGTTCACTCTATTAATTGGTTTCCTGCATGACCTTGGAGGGCATCCATGTCATTGACTCTTGGCTTCTGCAGAGACACTTCGCAAATGCAGGTGTTCACCCAACTCTTTGCCACACCACATCATAGGTGTGCTATTCACACTTCCCTGACCCATGGCTAAAGCAGATCTGCTGTCAGGCTAACTAAGAGGAGGAGCAGGGAGCTATGGCTGGCTGTCAGGGACAGCAGCTATGTCCCACCTGGCAGGGGTTTGAGAGAGAAGAGGGAAGCTGCAACTCCACATGAAAAGGAGGCAGCACTGCTGAGCATCACTGACCTGTACGGTCATCTGGCAAACACAGCATGGACCTGCTGCAAGCACAAACCTGTGGCTCTTTGTCCTTGATGTAGTACCCCTATCAGGTATTTCAAATTCTGCCAGAAAGATCTTGCAGCCTCAGTTAGAGATAGATGCACAGAAGCTTTTGCAAAGTCCAGAGAGTGGCACGACTAGTAATTTTTATTTTGTATTGCTCTTGCTGGTTCATTTCCTGAACATGATACAAGAAATTCATCTTTAGGAAACCTGTGAGCTGGAAAGCAGCACTGTCTTGCCTGACAGAGCACAGAGGGTAAGCTGCCTGTATAATATAACAGGGAAGACCCTGGGATGTGGAGCTGTGACTGAGTGAGCTAACTGCATCTTCTTTCTGTAGCTGGTGGAGCATAGAGGCAGTACAGTGGAAGTCCAGATTGAAGATGTAGGGGAAAAAAAGTCTTGTAGTGTTTAACATTTCCTTCTTAAGGAAAAATGTTTTGGAAATATCATAACCATTTTTTTTCAAAAAATGCCTCTATTGTCTCTGAAATTTTTTTTGTTTTGTTCTCCTCATTGTCAGCCATCACTCGTGAATTTATCTTCAAGACGAGATTCAGTCAGCTGTTTCTCAAGACTTTCTAATACTCTAGCAAAGCAGAACACAGACTGTTACAATGATGTTTTCTTAGGGGTCATTTTGTTTTCTTCCTGAGGAAATTCTTTTGCTCTGGAAGCAAGGCATACACTGAATGTGGACATGTATTGATGTGTCCATATTGCATCTTTATTCAGATCAAGAGTGTCTATCAAAGAGGATGTGATAGGCTGAGTGTTAAGGTGTTTGCCTTCTGAGACAGGTATAAAAATTACAGTAAACATGCAGCTGGAAGAAGTGAGTTTAACGTTGTTCTCAAAATTTTTCTCTAACTTAAAATTTGAAAAGACCAGAATGAAAAAAAGGAGAGCAGAATAGAAGTGACAGAGGAGATGGAGTTTTGCTACTGATTTCAGTAGAGTTAGGAATTTACTCAGGAGCTGCTGAAGTAGGATGATGAAAGCCTCTTTAGGAAGCCATAGATAAAATGCTTGGGGAACTTAGAAGCTAATGTGATAATAAATTGCTTGTGGTTTGCCTCCTAAAGATGCCAGGACACAAACTAACCCAATGAAAAGGTGAACACAATCATGTTAGCCTCCAGAATACTGTTGAATTGAAACTATTTTCCCATTGGATTTATAGAATAATTTCCTGACAAAAGCTGATGGTTATGTTTCTTTTTTTTTTTTTTTACTTTACTCAAAAGTTCTTGTTGACATTATAATCCCTAGTTTCAAGTATAAAGGTGGTTCTTAATCAGATTTTTACCCTTCATGAATGAGGTGATCTGTACTTTTTCCTGGAATTTGTGTTTTTGTTTTATCCAGGTCCTTTGCAAAAGTATTTGTGCTCCAGACAGATTTTATTACAACTAATAGGAAAAAAATATGATTTTATTTTAATGTCCCATATGGAAAAGATGTTTTTTTAGGATCAGTGTTAGCAATGACCAATGTTATACAAGCCACTGGGATAAAAATCTTTTCAAAGTGATGTGAGCAACACATGAGTTATTCTGAATCACCTTTTCTCTTTTCTTAACTCATCTGCCAGGAGTAGTTTTTAAAAGGAGCAAACACATTTTGATAATAAACAACACTTTCACTTTCTTTATTTTCTTTCTGTTTCCTTTGTCAAACTGACCACATGCTTCATGTGTATGTTATTTGGTTTACTTTTTTCCAGGAATAATATTTTCTTCTGCAGTGTTCTGAAATCTGTTTTTCATATAGAGAGATTAGAAGCACCTCCCTCCCTTATGACATATCTCCTGATGTGTTTGCTGTAGTTTCTATTGTAAATAGATTTGTTGTTATTTTGAGTTTATGTTTAGGAGGTAGGTCAGAGAAACCAGACATAAACATGAAGGACTCCAGGTTTAAAGAGCTCTTTTTCTCTGTCCTGCAAGTGTTCTCTTATGCCTGTAAAAGACAAAGGGTGGGTCTAAATACCGGAATGCTTGGGGTTATTTTTACATGTTGTCTGTGCTGTTCACAGCATGCTATGCCATTTTGGAGGATCTCGAGCCACTCTGACCTTATGGCCCTTCACCATGCCTTGGAACTGGAGTACTTGTAGCAGCTTAGCAGCACTTTCAAGCCTCAGAGCCTCCTTCTGCCCGTGGATGAGATGCCTGTGTCTTGTGTCAGCATTGGACTACAGAACTTTGTGATTTCAACATGTTGACGTACAGCTGCAATTGGTCTTAACCCTTGCCCTTTCAGTAAACGGAGGAGCATGTCTTTTTCTTCAGAACAGCTGTCGGCTCTGGTACTGCCAGCCCAACAAAAATAAGCCATGCGAGTGTTTGAACAACTCATCTTTACCGTGTTTGCTACCAAAAAGAAATAGAGAAGGAGAAATAAAATGGGAAAAAAGAAAAAAAAAAAAAAAGGAAAGAAAAGAAAAGGAAATAAGAGGTTCATACCTGTGAAGAAAAGAAAAAGGACTTGCAAATGCTTTGTAGTTTTTAGCCTCTTCAATGTGACACACACCATTTCTTCAACACAGCAAACTTGATTGCACAATGAAGACTGAGATTTTACAAAATACCAGTGGAGTAATTTTCTTATAAAGAAGGTTTACGTTTTGGTTTCTCATACCCAGGGTACTCTGTACATCTTTACTTATTTATGAACAGACTATATTTTGACATCATATAACTGAGGATATGTATAATAGGATTAAAGGCTATTATAAGCCTTTGCCTTATGGTACAGCAACTACTTTTGGTTTTAGCACATTACAGAGTAGTTTAAAATATGTCTAATTTAAACTAATAGGTACATCACTGAGACAATCATGTACAGGAAGAATTTTTTGTGTAAATTTGTAATAATGAATGATTCTTTTACATATTGTTAAGGTAAATGCTATTGAAAGATAGTAATGCCTTGTTGGTGAAGAATGAGGCCACGTGTGCACAGACTTGTGCAGTGCCTTATCAATGTGTTGGATATAAATATGTAGATAATGGATTTTTTTAGATAAATTTGTCAAGACCAAAAGCATGGATGTCAAGTGTCAATAGGAATTGGGTTTTGTTCTTAGCTGTTTCTCTGCCATTTTCTTGTCTCACCCACACTGATTATGAAAAGATTGATTTTGTGTGTCCCCCCCAGTCGAAGCAAATACAGATAAAACCCAAGTGAAGAGGAGGCCTTTATTGTCTTTTTGTTTCCTCTTTTAAAGTTAGCATATTAACCCTTTTTTAGAGTATTAAGAAAAAAAATAATTAGGAGAGTCATTCCATGAAGAGATAGAGAAAGAACACAAATATATTTTAAGATGTAACTTAAACTGGAAACTTGGTACTGAATAGCTTTTGTCTCATCCAAAAATAAAGGAAATTATCATCACTAATATTTTTAGAAATTAGAAGTGAGACTATTTTGGAGAAATTTAACAAGAATGCTCATATACATTTAAGATTTTTTAATCCTCTTCCACCAGGAGTCAGATTTTCCTAAGATATAACATCCATTGCCGGCAATGGAAATGCTGAAATGGTGATCACCAAGGAGTTAAAATTTGCTTTTGTCCATACTAACTTAAAGGACAAGCCTAGACTGTGTCTGTCTGTGACTTGTGCCTTTTCTGATCTTGAAGGCTGTGAGCTACTTGGTTAAACAAACTTTTAGTCTGACTTTTTGGCTTGAATTGTACCAATTCCCTTTGCCCAGTTATCTTATTAAAAAGAGGCCTCACCTTTGTTGGTTAATTTTCTGGGTTTTCTTCTTTCGTTTTTTTTTTTAAAAACACCAGCCTCAAAACAGCTACCTGCAAAGCTACAAAGCTCCAGTGTAGCTACAAATCAACACCCTTCTCTATTGGAGGAATCACAATGCTGCTAGAATAAAATATTTGTGGCTTGCTTTAGTACCAACAGAGAGGTTTTATCCTACAAAGACTTGCACGTGTGCTTTACTTGACCCAGTATGAGTGCTGCAACTTGTGCACTACTCACATACATAAAGCACATTGTGGATAGTTTTAGAATTGAGACTATAATTAGCCTTTTTTTTTTCCTCAAGCAAAGTAGACAGTGATGGGGGGGATTGGTTGTCTTTTTTTTTTTTTTTTTCTTTGGCTCTTTTCAATTTTTAGTCACTTGCGGACTGAAAAAAAAATAACAAAGTTTATCTGGGCCTTATTGTACAAAAAGTGTGTTGTGTCCACAATTGTGTACAGAATTTTTCTTCATTAATTTTGTTTTAAATTAATAAAATTGATTTGTGAACATATTAACAGTTGTCTTGTACGCAAGTCTGTGACATTTCAGCCCTCTGGGTTGGGAATGAGGAGACATCTCTCATTTCTTTGCTGTCCCAAGGCACAGAGGTTGTTCACCTTCTGGCGACCCGCTGAGATGTTAAATAGGTTAAAGAATACTTCCATCTAGTTTACAGAAGGCTCAGTTAGATGAGCAGCAGTTGTTTTGCTGATCAGCAGCAGCTAGAGACAGTCAGTGCAGAGTAAGGCCGTGTTGTCCTGGAGAAGTGTCTCTAAGTGACTCACACCAAATGCCTGAACTTCATGGTGCCTCTGTCATCCAGAGCAATCCAAGTGCTGAATGGATGAGTCTGCAATTCAGGCATCTCACTGAGGGCTACAAGCCCTGTCCTCTGAGGTTTTACAAGCCTGAACATCTGGGAATTCAGGACTGGCATTTAACTTCCTAGCACGGAGCAGGGCTGCCCTTTAAATTGGGAAGAGTGGCAATGACCACCACTTTATAGCAGATGCTTGGTTGTACACACGTGGTCTGATGAAGATCCCTCTTTGCTCCTCTGCCCATCAGTGAGAGCCTTGACTGCCAGCTGGTTATTCCTTATGCTCACTTTCTGCTCTAGTGAGACCTAACAAATAGAAGCAACACCAAGACCAGTCAAGGACCTGCTTCTATGTACTTGACACCACCATGGAAGTTGCATGCTCAGAGTTGAACTGTATGTTTTCATCAGAGCACCAATGATGCTGAAAATTAGTCTGATGAAGTAAGCACTTAAATGCCCCCCTGAAGTCAGTGTCTTTCTTTTTGAGCAACTAAATATTCAGAAAAATAATTATTTTTTAAGGAGCATCATATGGAAATCCTTCTTAATTCGAAATCTTGTAAGAAAGCAAGGAGTCCCACAGAGTGAAGGAGATCATGTAGACAGCTCGTAAACTTGGGGTCCACTTTTTGAAACATGTCAGTACTGCTTGAAGTTTCCATTTCTTAGATGCTCACTGATAAAAAATGTTCAGCTGTAAAGGTTTTAATTCTAAGAATAAGACACATGCAATTCTGAGGTAGTGCCAAGAAAGTGAAATTAAGAATAGTAATTATTATTATTTATGTCTTTCATGACTGGAATGCATGCTCAGTGAGTGGTACCTTTGTCTCCAAAATGCTTGCAATGCAAGCCAATAAAATACTGTTAGAAATTATTTTTTTGCCTTTTCCTTCAGTTTTCTGCTTCTCTCAATGTTTAATTCTGTGCTACAACATGAGTAGAGGGTGGATATCCAGAGACATGTTTTCTTTGTGTCGTATGCCAAGGGAGAGGCAAGGCCTGTCCCAATCTTCCTGCTCTTTGTCAGTGGCAAGGCTGTTCAGGTGTCACTTTGTCATTCTCTGTTTAGCCAGGGCCTGGCTCTACCAAAACTGTCCAGCTGCCTTGTGCAGGCAAAGGGCTAGAAGAAAATGGGAAAAGCCAGGGGAAAACATTCGGCTCCCAGGTTGGAAAAAAACATAAGAAGAGTAAGTGTTACAAGTCTGCAATTGCAAAGAGGGTCTGCAAGTAACCAGGAAGGGTCACTGAGTAGAGCATTCAGTACTCCTAGATGGTCCCCCAGCAGCTGCTCAGGATTATGCCCAGGAATTCAATGGGACAAGGACCAGTGAGACGTCTCTTGGCTACCCTATCCCACCAACTTCATGGTGTAGATGGCAGGTTGGCCACAGCATGGTGGACAAGAGCACATAACTCAGTATGGGCCTCAGGGGAGGATGGTGTAAATCAAGTGGGGGCTGGTTGCCTTCCCTCTTGGCTCCTCCTGAAACCCTTGCCCTGTCTCCATTACCTCTCTACAGCTGGCATGCACCTTCATGTGCCAGAAAGGACACAGCAAAGATGGAAATCTCTGGAATATTGTGTCCTGAATTCCCTCCACAGCCTATGTACACTGTGTGAATTTCTCTGTACTATTCATGTGCATATATACAGACATACAATAGATACATACATATATACATACATACAGATAGATATATAGCTGGATACACAAATATAGATAGCCATATTTGTTGCCAAGCTTTGTTATGACAGCAAAATTAAAATCATCTATCATTGAATCTGTTGCCTAAGTGACTTTATGCAAATAGTTTGCAATAGAAAATGCTCCTTACTCTCATTCTCCAGCCATGGAAGATAAATAAAATTCTTACATTTGACTACTCAAATCATCCATCTTTGTAACTGTCAGAATTTCAGTGTGTGAGTATAAATAAACTTTCACCAGTTGTGTGAGTATAAATAAACTTTCACCAGACAATATAGAATATTAGTTTTTTACTAATATTCTATATTGTCATTTCTGGTTTTTAAGTGGCTGTTTGTTCCTGCTAATGGTAACAGAATAACAGCAGAAGAAAAACCAAATATTTGGATTTATCTAAAGCTATATGTAGCTATGCCAGCTCTCATGGAAGCCACATGACATTGCCAGCTAACATGGAAGTCAGAGATAAATACAAGGATGCTGTTAGCAATCTGCCCTTCCCATCACTTCACGAGGGCTGGCATTGTTTTCTAAAGTGGGAGTTGAATCATTTGCAGAGGAAGCCCTAGTCTGTTTCATTTTTTTCATTACCAAGTCATGTCAAATTTGACATGGAAGTGAAGTGAGATTTAGATACCACATTAAGTTTATTAGCTGAGACTGCAGTGATAGATGGTATAGTGCAGAGAAGGTAAAAAGTAGAAATAAAAAGACAAAACATAAATTGATTTGAAAAATGTAGGATAATAAATCTGGGAGAAAATAATGCAAAGCAAGGAGTGAGGGGAAATGCTGAGTTGTCCAGAATGGAGAAAATTATGTTTAGAAAGGCAAATTAATTTCTTGGCTCTGCCACAGAAAAACCCAAGGGTTGTCAGGACTCAGGCTCAGCAAAGCCAAGTGTCACTGTGGCTGGCCACCTGCAGGACATCCAGGGCTTCAGCTGGTCATGCATGCTCTCCATGGAGAGAACTGAGAGCCTCAGTGAGGAGCTGCTGAAGCCAGCTACTGGCACCAGAACTATGCACAAAATCCTGCCCTTACCAGGAGCTTGGGCCCCACATCTTGCCCCCTAACTGGTGGCTGGAGTCCTTTCGTGTTCAGGACATGAGGCTTCCTGTGCTGAGGAACATGGCAGGAGCTGTCCATGGCACCCGCTGTTCACCCTCTCTGCAGAAGCTTAGTGATTAGTGACCACTTGCACAGGATACAGGTGACTTTAAACCAAGTCTGTTTTCAACCCTATCCAGAGCTGTGTGGGAGGCTGCCTGCTGTTAATGCTCTCGGGGAGCTGGAGGAGTTCCGTGGGAGCGGAAGAAAAGAGAAGTGCAAATGTGCAGGCTCTCAGTGAAGCGCACAAGGATGATGTTTGCAGAGCAAAAACACTTCGTCTCTCTGTAGCTGCTTAATGCAAAGTACAGAAAGTCCTGGGAACTGGCACATAAATCAGGGCTCCTGTCTCTGAGGCATGTGCTCACACCACCAAATCCAGTGATGCCCTTAGCTCTCCTCAGAAAAATCCACTGGGTGGACTGAATACCTATTTTTCTTCCTCTTGTGGTTTCAGTCAGCAGGTCACTAAGCCCCATGCAGCCACTCACTCACTCCCCTCACATTTGGATAGGGGAGAGAATTGGAAGAGTGAAGGCAAGGAAACTCATTGGTTGAGATGAAGACAGTTTAATAGGTAAAGCCAAAGCTGTGCACACAAACAAAGCAGAACAAGAATTTAATTTACAGTTTCATGAACAGACAGGTTCCCAGCCATCCCCAGGAAAGAAGGTCTCCATCACACATAATGGTGACTTGAGAAAACACCATCACTCCAAAGATCCCCCCTCTTCCTTCTTCATTCCCCATCTTTATATGCTGAGCATGGTGCCATATGGTATGAACTATCCCTTTGGTCAGTTGAGGTCAGCTGTCCCAGCTGTGTCCCCTCCCAACTCCTTGCCTACCCCCAGCTGCTCGCTGGTGGAGTAGGGTGGAGTGAGGCACAGAAAAGGCCTTGACTGTGCAAGCACTGCTTAGCAGTAACTAAAACATCCCTGAATTGCCAACACTGTTTTCAGCCTAAATCCAAAACACAGTCTCTCATATAAGCTACTGTGAAGAAAATTAACTCTAACCCAGCCAAAACCAGCAAAACACCTCTCCAGAGTAAACAAGTGCAGTTTTCAGTACCAAGACAAGCAACTGAATAGAAACAAAGCCATTACATTCCCCTCCACCTCAAGAAATGCTATAATTCCAGAAGGGATTATTAACTTTGCATTAAATTCATGTTCCAGCTCCTAAATCTATCTGTGCAGTCATTATTTATATGTGACTCACTTAAAATTCAGTAGAGCATCTGTGTCATAGATATCAGAGGTCTACTTACATGCCATTTGGTATTTGTCACTAATCTGGGGTCACAGGGGGTCAGCCCAGTTATATTTCTACTACACAGCAGGTAAATCCTCTCAGACTGCTCCTGATATCTTCTTATAAAATGAGGGTTTGAAATTAAATTTAAACTATACAGATTTATATCTAGTAAGACCCTTCCTGGAGCCCTTTTGTTTTAAGGCAGAAAGTTTTAAAGGGGAGTTGGAACAAAAAAACCCCAGCCCTAAACTATATATTTAGTTCTCTAGAAAACAAGGAAAGCTCAGCAAAATAAAATTAGGAAGGTTGCAATATCCCTTTTCAATGACAGTTGGGGGGGGGGGGAAATCAGTTCTTGTGAATATTAGCATTCTTTTTGATATTTCTATAGTCCAGCTGAAATCCACCTTTCTGTAATCTTTTTGTTCAGAATTTCTTAAATACTTGCTCTTATGCAACCTGATTCCTCTTTGCATTGCTCCAGTATCTGTGGGAACCAGCAGATCTGAAGAGTCTGTTGATTGTCTTTGGGCATTTCCCTGCAGAAGAACCAAACCAGGTGATGGGTGTGCTGAGAAGGCAGCAGAGCCAATGTTAGTACCTCTTGGGAGTGAAGGTGCCCTTGTTACTTTTGGCTGTTCTTGCTTAACACAGGTAACAGGTGTGTGTAAAATGACAGTTGAGAAATTCAGTTTCTGAACAACTTTTTTTATTTTCTTTCTTACAGATAAGCAGAATTGGAATACCTTGAAGTCAAAGATTACATTTCCATCTAAACCTGAACAGAAGCTGTCTATTAAAAATTCTATACATTGGGTTGTGTATTGCTTTCAATTAAAGTTATGGGCAATGGTGCAGATCTGTAACTGTAGAAGACCCCTAAAGCTTACTGGCTTTTTTGCTTAATATTTGCTCCTTTTTTCCACTAGGAATAGGAGCAAGACAAACCTGATGAGTGCTATGGCAGCCTGAAGCCAGAGCTTTGACTGCAGGCTTTTATTTAGTTCTTGAATCATGTTTTGCTTGGAAATGTGGTTTGGTGTTTATCCTCCTTCCTGCTGGGCAGTCCAAGTCCTGAGCTGGGACGCTGGGTGATGAGAGAAGATACTGATCTCATGCTTCTCTTTTTTCCCTTGCCTTTTTTTTTTTTTTTTTTTTTTTTACATATTTTCTCCCACATTTGTCTGTGAAGAGCTGACCTATTATGACCCTCTTCTTGCCATTTTAACTTCATCCTAATCCATGCCATGTCCTCCTCCATATTCCATGATACTCCAATGTTTTAAACATTGACATCTGAGACAGAAACTATTTAACACTTCCATAATAGTATGTAATGCATTTCCTTCTCTTCTGAGATGGAGAATGCTGCACCTGAAATGTGGAGAAAGAGCTACAGTTTGGATACTAATATTTTCCACAGCCTTCTAATTACTCTTTCATCTGTACCAAATATAGACTGATGTTCAAACCTTTTGTAGGTCTCTGGCAGGATTTTGAATGGTTATGTTGTCTCTGGTCAGGTTTCTAAAACCATTCTAGTAATTTTGAAAACATGCTGGCAAAAGGAGTCTGTTCCACAAGGCACTTGGTTTAGTTCTTAGATGGTGGCTTTCTGGTGAATATTTGTGGTATCGTTCTAAAGTGTGGAAGTACATGGGATTTCTAAACCCTCAGTTTCCTGGTGGGAATAATTCTGGACAGATTGTTCTACTATCCAGATGACAAACTAATTGTCAGCAATTTTGTAGAAATAAAAATCTTGTTTGAAATTATGATCTAATTGTTATGCAAAAGAAGAATAGACCATTGTAAATGCTTCATTGTGTAACATGAATCTGAATATAAGCTAAAAATGCTGCCTTCAAATCAGTCTGTTAATTACACTTCCTTAGACTTGTGGGTTGACATTCTGTTCATTCAGAAGCCTAAAGTATATGGAGATTTTGGCTCTCATAAATGGAAAAAAATAATTTAATCCACTCCTTTCTAAATGGAAATGGAAAGTAGACCCCCTTCAAACATACTTTGAATCAAAATGAGGGACAGCTGCTGTCTGAGGTTAAACCCATTATTTCCACAATTCAGTGGAGAGAGTGAGATTTGGATTTTGGCGTTGAGGTTTACTAATCCACCTAAAAAACCAAATGAAATCACTTTTAATCTGCAAGAGGGTAACAAAGAGAGAAAAGCTAAGTAAGATGCAATATTTTTGTGGCAGAACTGGCACATGAACTTGCTGAAACACATGTAACAAGCATTCCCTAGACCTCTAACCTGTGTGTTTCATTCCCTGCCACTTGGATTTCGCTTCTAGCATCAATTCTGGTATCAGTGTGGATAAGAGGATCTCCCAAATGGACCAAGAGCCACCATGTGTCCTGCCCACCCATCATCAGATACTCTGTTTTGAGTCTATATTTATACAGAAATTAGTATTTTAGCCACTCATCACCTGCTTTCCTGTTAAATCAGCCAGGTGACATCATGAATGGAGCACCAGAGCAGCAGCTGATGGTTCTGTGCCCATTTTACTCATTAACAGCCTCAACACCAGGTATGCAGGACCTGGTCTGCCACAGCTGGGCTCAAGCTAGTCCATGTACAGCCCTACTTCATGTATCTGCAGAGTCCATTCCTCAGCTCCATTGACCGTGGTTTTTTGATATTATGTAATAGTAATTCCCTGTGTTCACAGTTGTTGTAGTAATGCTGCAAGAACATGAAATGGCAGAGCTGTGTCTTGTTGTCATGGCATACTATCTCTTTTATATAGGTTGGATTCCTATTAATTAAATTTGAATCAAGTCAATGAGTCACATGTCAGGTCCTCGTATCTCATTCATTTTATATCTTCACTGAAGGAGAATTTTCTGTTTTGTCTTTGTGTTCAGCTCCAAACGGAGCCTGGGTGAAATAAACAGCATATCATGTATTTATATCTATGTATAGAAGGAAGACTTTATTTCAAACTCATTACAATACTTCTTAACAACAGCATGCAAAATTTAAGCCTATCTACAGATACAATGCCAGGAAGAAACAACTGCATTGAGTTTCTAAACAAAATTAATTATCAATTCTCCAAAACATAGATTAAGTGTGATGTTAGTGATATAGCCTATTAAAAAAAAATGAACTATGGAGACAAAGCAGTCAGGCTCTAACCAATTCTGATATATCCTTGCCAACTCTGATGATATCCTTATATGTTCTTAAAAATCTACAGTGGTTTGAAGTTTTCTTTGCTAAAAAAAGGAAGGCAAATATAGGTGAAAGACACTGCAATGATTAGAAACTACATACCCCAAATCTGTGCAATCATTTTATTTATCCACCAGCACTGATGTTCAGTTCTACCAGAACTTCCCAAATCTTCAGGTCTGTAGCACAGACAGTAAATCTAAAAGAATCACGTCTTAGTAACACTAATTGGGACAGCTGCAAAACACCAAGGACCAAAAAAAATCCAAATAGGATAATGGTAAAAACCTCTGCCCACAATTTTAACTTGTGGTGTCTGCTACTCTGCCATAGCATTTAAGCTTGCCAGATGCTGTCTGCATCAGTCTGCAAGCATTCTACTATTCCTTCCTGAAAGAGTAGTTGAGGATGCATGGTGTATAACAACCATTCTGAATCTTTAAAAATAAAAGGCTAGGCCAGGCTAGGCTAAAAAGCAGGTTGAATAACATAACTGATGGAAAAACCTCTATCACTAGTTGTCTCTCAGAAACTAAAAGAACAGGCAGCAGTCTGGGAGAAAGGATCAGCCAGGCTAGGAGATGGCATGTTGCATGCCATGCCAGCATCTCTGGTTCATTTCAGAGTGCATGTTAGCTGAAATATCTTGTCATAATTTGGCTGGGCTTAACCAATCTCCTGGAAAGGAGAGCAAGCAGTGCTCCATGGCAGGAGCAGCCAAGCTTATCCGATGGCAGCACAGCCGTGTAGGACCCTCCTCTGAACTGGGGATCCTCACTAACACCTCTGCTGCTCTTGCAGGGGCAGCTGAGCCCATGCAGCACCAGAGCTAAAGTACTGAGCCCTGTGCAGAGTTGTACACCATGTGCATCCCCTGGATGCTGCCAAGGAAAGTAAAATGTGATAATAGGCAGCAGGAAAAAGCCCTTATCCTCATCAGCTCTTGTCCTCCAGTGCACCTCAGGGAAATACATTTTTCAGTTTGAACGTTTATCTTGTGAGTTAACAGCAGTGTACTGGAAGGATGCAAGTACAGCTCCAGTGTCCAGGACAGCCAGATTGTATCCTCTGATTTCCCCATGTCATGCTAGGTAAGTGAATTCTTGACTGTATCTGATGTCTCTCACCTCTTAGTAAGGAAAACATCATACACAGACCAGTGTTGGGACAGTGGAAAGATTACAGATGTGAGGTTTTTTGCACTTCTCCAACATACAAAAATGGTTTTGGTGATGTCCATATTTTATTGTATGTACATTTTCATTTTAGTTTGTAGTATTATTTCTATTTCAATTGCTTTATTTTCTTTACTCCCCACAGATCCCAGTGGGTCAAACAGACTTCTTGATGTTTTAGAAACATCCAACTTCTCTTTCTCCTGCTGAATTACCCCTTTAGAGGGTACCACTGTAGCCCAACTCTAGCTTTCCAAGTGATGTGTAGGGTGCAACAAGAGGTAGGGAAAATGGTCACCCTTGGTGACAACACAACAAAAATACATGAAGATGACATTTCCTGTTCTCCCACCCCTCTAAATGCAAGGCTGGTGGCTCTTCAGGGAAGGAGAAACTCACCTCTTGCTGAATTTGGTAACATGTCTGGAGAAGAAAGCTTCCTACAAGCAAAGCTCCTAACTCCACTTCTGCTCCGGTGCGTGGCTTCTATGTTGGCTATTGTCAAAGTGTGTAACAGATAAGTACAATCCAGCAGGCTTTCACATTTGAACTGGAATCGAATCCTAGAGCTACTGTGCCAGCTGAATGGTAAAGGTGTTGTGAAAGGTTTACTTTTGTATGATCTGTGGGGGGGGGGGAGGGAGAAAGAAATACTTTTACAGAAAAAGCTGCTTCAAATCGAGTATTATTAGACCAGTTCTAATGCCACTTTTTTCTCCCCCTTATTAAATGGAATTCTCAGCTCTTCATAAACCTCTTTTTCTTCTTCCTTTTTTTAAAACCTGATAGCCTACCCAGTAATTGAGGTGTCTGGACAAGGATCGGGGGAGTTTATTTTGTTTTCCTCAGTGTCTGTTTTTTTAAAAACTGTGAGGATAAATGAAAGGAAGTCTTGACAATACGAGCATTTGATTAAACAGCTGTTAAAAAGAGTATGTGAACACTTTCCTGTGACATTTGTTCTAAAATATGGTATCTAGCAGGTCAGCTACTTTTAAAGTTGTAATTGAGTCTTAGTGATGTATCTCATCAAGAATTAGTGCTTGTCAGGTTCTCCTGAACAAAATTTAAAAAAAATTAATAGGAATTCATCCATTAAAGAAATGTGAGTCTTTAAAGAGCTGTCAGGCATTGACAGGGACTGCCATGAACTCCATGAACAAAAAGGTTATCCTTGTACTAGCTGATCTTCATGGGTCCAAGGAGATTCCACCTGTGGTAGGTTGGCCCCAGCTGGATACCAGGTGCCCACCAAATGTGCTCTATCCCTTCCCTCCACAATGGGAGAGAGAAAATATTACAAAAGGTTCATGAGTTGAGATAAGGACAGGGAAAGGTTCCTCTCTGAATACCATCATGGGCAAAACAGACATGACTTGTGGATATTAATTGAATTTACTACCAATCAGAATCAGAGCAGGATACTGGGAAGAAAAACAAATCTTAAAATCTTCTTTCTACCCCTCACTTTTTCCTGGGCTTTGCCTTCTTGAAATGGGCAACAGAGGTCACAGTTGATTCATCATACATTGTTTCTGCTGCTGCTGCCCAGGGAGAGGAATCCCTCCCCTGATCCAGAGTGGGGTCCCTCCCACAGGAGACAGTTCTCCATGAACTCCTCCAGTGTGAGTCCATCCCACAGGCAATAGTTCTGCATCAATTGTTCCAGTATGTGGGTCCTTTCCCACAGGATGCAGTCCACAAAGAACAGGTTGCTACGGTGTGGGTCCTCCACAGGGTCACAAGTCCTACCAGGAAATTTTCTCCAGCATGGGTTCTTCTCTCCAAAGGTTTGCAAGTCACTGCCAGGAACCTGCTCCAGTGTGGGCTTCCCACAGAGTTGCAGCCTTCTTTTGACCATCCAGCCACTCTGATCCCCTGTGGATCTCCATGGGCTGCAGGGGCAGAGCTGCTTCACATGGTCTTCATCACGGGATGCAGAGGAACCCCAGCTCTTGTTCCTGGAGCACTTCCTGCCCCTCCTTCCACACTGGCCTTGGTGTCTGCAAAGTGGTTTCTCTCACATGTTCTCAATTCCTTCTTCCCTGAGCACAATTGCAGCTGCACAGTATTTTTTCCTTTGTTCTTAAATATGTTACTGCCGAGACATTACCACCATCTCTGATTGACTCAGCTCAGGCCAGCGACACATCCATCCTGGAAACATCTGGCCTTGGCTCTGCCAGATATTGGGAAATATTCATGGAAGGCACTCCTGTAGCACCACCCCCCCCACCTGCCATGCAAACCAAATACAGCAAAATCTAAGGGAAAGGTCTAGAAATCCTCCTCTCTCTTGATTTTGTTGTCAGTGTATTTGTAGGGGCACTACAGCCTGTGTCTTTTAAGAAGGTTGGGATAACAGTACCTGTCTCACTCAGGATGATGTGATTCCTGTCCTAATTTAGGATAATACAAAGAAGCTCACGGGTTATAAATTGCCAAGAAGAATATGTTCAGGCTGTGAGCCAAAAAAACTTTTTTGGGGGGTTTTCTTTGCCAGTTGAAAGATAAATCAGGAGCAGAACTGGAATGTGGAAGAACCATTCTAGCTTTTCTGGAATATCTGGGTTGATCCAATTCCCTGATGCCTATTCTGCCTGTGTAATTTCTAATTTTTTTGGTTTAAATCCTACTTTACACTTGATTTTTTAAAATGTTATATTCCATCAATATTGCTGTATATTTTTTGTTGCCCACATGTTGTGAGTACAAATACTTCTGCTAGCAGTGGAACTTAATTCTACTGCTATCTATCCATAGCTGTCAATTAGGGAAAACAAAACCTCTCTTATGCCAGGTGATATTTTGCATTCCCATCTCCCCACCTGCTCCACATGCCTCCAGTCACTGCCCCCACAGCTGTACTAATGACACTCTTCTTCAGGCAAGCTCTCATCCATCCCAGGTGCTGCTTTTATACCTCCTTCTTTCAAGTCATTCCCAAGCAGAAAGGGAAACCCTCCCAGTGTGTTTCTTGCAGCATACTAGGAATACATTTTCTGTTCTGGATAATATCTAGTCAAGAAAAATAATTTTAGCTATTTTCACTCATAATCAAAAATTGCTGATTTTTAGGAGGAAAGCCGAAAAATCATGTGGAAGTTGCTAAAAAGGTTTTATTCTTATCAGCATAGAGTAAAAAACGTTGTGTTCTGATATTGACAGAACATGGCTTTCCTAGGTTAAAATACACATTTACCTCTGCTACTGGTTTAAAAATGCTTTAGGAATACACAAAGGATTTTTAAAAATAAAAGCAGGGTGCCTCAGGGAGTACCGCTAGTTTAAATAACACATGAAAGTATTTATGAGCCTTTTTTTATGAGGTGGTCAAAGCAAAGACCATCCAGCATGTAACATAAGACTGGCTAAAGAAGAAAGATTTTTCAAAACCACACTGGAGAATTAAGCATGAATGGAATTTTATTTCAGTCTCTATTGCTTATTTAAATTAATGAGGTTTTCAGGTGCGGTCTAAATGATAATGCAGATCCAGGTGAGTTTTGCCAGGGAGCTGGACTCTTGTTTATTATTCAAAGAATGCTACTGACTAATGCTGTAATCCTAAATAGACAATAGGTTTAGTGAAAGCAAATATTTAAAGAGTTTCAAACACTCTGACGGGCACTGGAATTGCATTGACTCATTCATCTGAAAGGGAGATTAATATTTCTGAATTGTCCCAGGTACCTCCACAGCAGATCTGCCAGTATCTATCCAGTGTGCCCAACCACAGAAAAGTGCAGAATGAAGATCTTACTTGGTTGGGCAGTTGCAGCTCAGTAGTTCCTACTGCATTTTTTTAGTTACTGAGTTTTTTCCTACTGCAGGAAGAAGCTCCAGTCCATCCCCATGTCAAGAGATCAGTTCCAGGTCTAATTCCTAAGACTGCCAAATCCTGGCCCATTTCCTGGAGCTCCTAGGGGGATTTTAAATACTACGGCTGAAAACTGGTCTCACACTCTTACCTTCTGCTTTGTACACACTCATTCACACTCTGGTTCCAAGGCTTCTCTTTCTGTCCCTAACTTTCCAATCTCCACACAGGCCTCAGAGCTAGAAGATTGCTTTCAGACCCTTGTAATCCCAGGTACAGACAAGGGTACCTACTGACCAAATGCACCCATATCAGTAAGATGAGCTTTATTCTTCCTTGATTGTACCTCACAAACCAGGAAGAATCCGCTGACTTCATATTATTCACCAATTCTGTGTTAGGCCTCATGGCAAATATTTAAAGGATTTTCAGAAGGACAGGATGATGAGGGGAATTTTTGAATAGACATCCTCGTGTTTCACCCTTAACTATGCATGTACATACTTAGCTAATTCAGACAGTTATTTGAAATCACTTTTGCAATTACTGTGCTAGTAAGTAGGGCAGAACTGAACTAAATTGATTACAATGGGACTAGCCTTAACTTCTAAAAGTAAAACACGAACATAAAACCTCAATTTTTCCAGAACAAACTTTATCAGAAAGAAAATGAGAGCTTCTAGCATGCTATTTGTGTGACTTCATTGTGAATAAGTTTGGGGAACTGATCTGGTTGCAAAATCAGTTAAAAATAATTTTGACAATATTTTGCTTTGGGTCTTTTGGGGGTGTTTGTTGTTCTTTTTGTAACTTGGGAAATTTCTCTTAAGCTGCTATCACTGTTGTCCATTTTGTAACATCAAACCACAGCCTCCTACAGGAAATGTAAATAAATCCAAGTGGCATGGAATTTCAATAACCTTAAACCATTTTACACCTAAATGAGAGCATCTGTGGAAGGGATTAGCATGCTGTAATTTATGTGCAGTACTTCCCACCTTGAGCTGGTTTGCCTTAACTTTCTCTTGTGTCCCTAGGCAGATAAGCAAATATGGAAAGAGCCTGGGCTGCACTGCTTCAGTCACTTCATGGAATGATTCCATAGATCTGAGTGTTTGAAAGTGATGCTGCACAGAGACTCCTTGATTTTGGTGTAGGAGCTTCAACAAATGGACTCAGATCATTCACAGCAATGCTGCAGCTGAGTAGGTCTTTCAGTGATTTATCATTAGTGATGAGGACAATACGTCCGCCCTGGTAAGTATTGTCACTGAAAAGCATGTTGTTGGCTATGCTAATGGAGATTAAAAGCATATTAAAATGAAACAGCTGCAGTCTCTCAGTTGCTATCGTTGTTCAATCTGTTTTATTGATTTTCATAGTGCATAAAATGCACAAAATGTGCAGAAAATTTGATACTGAGTGAAAGAGCAATAGAGGGAGAAAATCACGCGGTGTGAGGAACGGCCACAGTGAAACAGGCAGATTGAAATGAGCTGGGCATGAATTCACTGGAGAAAGTGGACTGAGCTGCCACCCTTCCTTCAAAGAGGTTGGAAAAGAACTATGAAGTTTCTCTGTGGAAATGTGTGAAAGAAATGACAGCAGCTTCTCATAACAGAACTCATGCCTCTGCCTCTACTCAAAGGGGTGTGTAAGATCATGCTCAAAAATGCTAATGTGTTTGGCCAAAACCAAAGCTGTCTCCCACTGCTTAATATTACCTGAGTTTAGGAACACAGGGCTTGCAGCCAGAGAGAACTGCATGAAAGCTATCTGACTCCATCATCAATTTCTCCTCTTAAAGAGAATAACCTTCAAGCCTCCAATTTTTTTGGCATAGCTAATCAGGCTGAGAAGGGTAACAACATAATCTGCATGAACAGTACAAACTGTGCCTGGTAGTCAGGGAGCCAAACTGGCATTACCCAAATCCCAGGGAGGCCAATGGGATGACTCTGATTTCACCCAAAGTGTGCCTTGGGCCAAGTCCAGCAGTAGCCCATGTATCATCTAAGCCTATATTGCTTGCCTTGCAGCATCTTCCCTTTAAGTGCTTACAAAACCTTTTGCAGCACTCTGATAACAAAGATGTTACCCTGCCACTGTGCTGCTAGTTAAAGACAGAGAAGATGCTTTATGACAGCAAAGAACTTCTTCCTGCCAAGGACCACTCCTGCCTCACAAAGCAGGGGCTATCTCCTGTGCTGCCTTTGTTCCTGACACTGGTCAGGGCTCTGAACATATGCAGCCAGCATGTGCCCTGACAGGGATGGGAGCATCTAAGGCAAATCTCGTGAAGTTCCATAATGTGATTCCCAGGCCATTTTTTCTTCCCTTGGACTGCGTACACAACAAAGCCATAATGGGATTCTCAGTATGCCTGGGCTCGCTGCCATATGAACAGCAGTTGCATCCTGGCAGAAGAATAGTCTAGCCCTGGGCATTCCTTTGCTGTAGTCTGGGAGTATTTCAGGTCTGGCATTCCCTGCAACTGGTCCGGGAATAGGGTTTGACTAGGTGACCCACGCTGAACACTGGATGTTCTTATTAAAGCACCTGGCTTTTTCTGTAGCTATGCAGTGAGTTTGCAATACAGACTATCAGCTTTGCTCTATGGGCGCCAAACACTGACCTTCTTCTATTTCATTCTCCTAAAGCCTCTTTTCCTGTGATATTCATTTGCATTGCTGAGTAGTCCAAGCATATTTAGACTACTATCTGTCCCTCTCCAGACTACAACAAGCACTTATCTGGCACTATAAATGTAAAAATGGTAATAACAAAGCTGTCTCTGAGTGTTCATTTGAGCACACCTCATAAACCCAAGGGAAAGGCTGAATGCAGTGACATATTTCATTAAAAGACAACTGATGTTTTATTTAAATCAATAATTAAAAGTTTTACAAAAATCACCTCAGGGTGGTTTTTAATAGCTTGGTTTCAACTTAATGCCCAAGTCTACATTGCCCAAATCAATATGATAATTGTCCAAGAGAATAATTTTAATATAAGTAATAAAGGTTCTTACAGATTCAGATGTTTCCCTCAAGACAATGAGAAGTGTTTCTATAGAGATTATGATGACTGTATCAATTAGTCCATCATTCTTCTGCTCACAAACTATAGAAGACTCCCAAATGATTTGAGTAGACAGTTTACTGCAGTGGGTCAGTAATGGTATGGAGTTTTTAAACAATGCTATTCAGCTGGTTCAGCTCCCATTCAGAGAATATTCTTGCTTGTTGGAAGGACAGTATATTGCTTAAAGTAGAACATGTAAAGAAAAGAGATTCTGGCTGCTCAGTTGCCAGACTTGTCTTTTTCTTGGTTTTTTAATTGCTTATTTTTATGAACTGAGGACTTTTGGAGGGACACAAGAAAAGACGATAGCAGGGTAATGTCTTGGGAGCAGTTAATTAATGAAAACATGATATGAAAGGGGGATTAAACTTCCCCTTTGTCTTGGTGAAATGGATTCTAGCTCCTGCATGGTCTATTCCCAGGCTGATGCAGAAACTTGACAGCTCTTCTCATGCACTGAGAGCTATAAAATATATTCTCATGCTGCCACTCTAACTTCTGGTATCAACTCTGCCCTTTTTATGTCCTCCCAATCATAACTTTTTTTCCCTTTCATGTTGTCTTCTGGATGAAATAGTTGCCTAAGCCTTTTGTGACAAATCACTTCTCCTTTCTGTCTTCCTGATGGAAGAACAAGTTTTCATGTTTGGGCTCTTTTCTCTTGAACATGACACATTTACCTTGCAAACCTTGTGGTGGCAGAAGATGCTACTCACCCAGCACAGGGTTAGTGGATTAAAACCATGTTCATGAGTCTTGAAGTTTACCTGGGCTCGCTTATCCTGGGTGGCCTGCATAGCACGGAGCTGAAGGCTCAAAGAAGGTCCAGTGAGCTGGCAATGGAGAAATGAGGACAGTTAAGTCTTCAAGTACTTTGGTCTGGTAGAATGTATCATTCCATGTGCCAGACTTTTTTTACAAGCAAACCATGATCCCTTAGTATTTTGTGCCTTGCCATGTACGTACTTAAATATGGCTGAAAAATTATTTGGAAGGCAGGGATTTCATGCGAGTATGTGGGCTTTACCTGGCAGCAGTAGTTTACACCATTATTGACCAGCTAAGAACTTGGGCCTCTGTATCTCAGGCATGTGTATAATGCTATACATATGTGAATAACTACATGTGAGCATTGCAGTGTAAAGTAGAACCATCGTGACCTTAGTGAAGCATGAATGAAATTGTTATAGAATTACCATAATAATGTTTATAGTAGAAGGTATAAATGGTACCACGAGGCTGATTAAAGCTAAAGAGCTACTTCTCCTGTTCGCTGATTACAATTAGCTCTTCACTGGATTGCTTGCCAAAAAAACGCCTTTAAAATGCAGTCAATTGATCTTACAGGCTTTATTTTTTGAGTGTTTTAAATGCACAGCTCAAGATTTTCACATGGAGAACTATACATATTCTGACCACAGGTATAGTGAGTTGATTGGAATAATCTACCTGCAGCAGCAAGACTAGCTGAGACTTTGTACCAGCTGTTACCTTACACATTTGCAAGCTCTCATAAGCTTTTAAAAATCCAAATCTATCACCTATTTCTTTAACTTGTGGATAAGTCTCCATCAGTCTGCTTTAACATTTAGGTATGTCATAGGATTACATTTCAGGAATTGGAGGGGGCAGAATAATTTCTGTTTCCCTAAGGGCCACCAATTGAATGTGTGATCTGGGTGTTCAGTTTCCCAAAGTCCATATACTACTCATGGTAAGTTTTAAGACACTGTGCTTGTATTTGTTCAGTCATTATTTTCAGTGAAAGAGCAGAATCTTTCACCTCACAAATCTCACTTTCTCCATTTCTTTCCTCCAAACAAAACCTTCTCCCACCGTTCTGGTTACAGTCCCTGATACTGTAGTTGATACATAGCCAGGTCTGTATTTTGCTGGTATCTGCTTTTGCTTTCATAACTCAGCAGGGTCTATTGCTTCCTCCAAGTTCCGCCAAAATTTGACATAATTTTTCACACCCTTTCCTTTGTTTTAATACTTGATACCCTCAATTATCTTCCCTGCTGATTCTCTTAAAGCACCATGAAAACTGATTTTGATCTCACTGTGAATCTGACCAAATAAGATTAACATTTAACAAAAAATTCTTCTAGAAACAAAGCCCTAAAGACTAAATGTAATCGTGCTCATTCTGAGAGCTGCAGTCATTTGTCCTTGGCTTGTTTTTCCCAGAAATGACTAGCACAGGCATATTTTTTCATGAGGGTAGTTGGCTCTGCTCTCACTTGGCTGGTCTTAGAAGATGATTTCAGTTACAGTTTCATCTGCCAAGTCCCATATTCCCTTGTGACCTAGTTTGGATTTTAGTTTTCCAGCTAGACCACCTGCCTGGTGTTAATTAGTTATGGTTTCCTTTTCATATGCAAAACTGTTTTAACTTCATGAGCTGGCACAAATTTACCTGGGCTTCCCTCCTAGTCCTACTGTACAAGCAGCACTGCCTGCCTAGACCTGTCATCTGCACTGTAAAATCAGCCCGCCTCAATAAGAGATGACAAATTGTTCAAGGGGAAGGGCTAGGAGAAGAAAAGGAGCAATTAAATATCCTGCTTCCCACTTTGAGGCTCTTGTTGTCTCTGGACTTAAAAATCCTTGTCTGACTGAGTTGCTGGTGGTTTTTTCTAAAGGTGCATGGTCTTAATCCAAAGCCGGAGAGGTAAAATGCCTTCAATAAGTACTGGAACTCCATGTGCCCACCTATTTATAGTCAAGATATACAACTCTGGCAGGGCTGCTTCTTCACACCCAGACTAATTACTGTGTGCTTGTTACTATATCAGACTGGACTGATATCCTGTTACCACAGTAGGTACTCCAAGTAACCTCTGTGCAGCCGACCCGTCTGCTCCCCTTGCAACTGGTGCTATAGAAATTATTGCAAGCACACATCACAGAAGTTGCACGGCACTGAGGTTGGCCACCAGCCTGGTTCTCATAGCAATGCCACATTACCCTGCAATATTCTGGGCTACCTCTGGTTTGAATAAATAGCCAGATTCTTCTTTGCTGCTTTTTTTTTTTTTTTTTTTTTTGACAGAGGTATTCCATCTGCAATGCCTTCATAGCAACCTTGTGCCTTTGGTCCTGACCAAAGGCTTCCCCATAGGCAAATTTTTTTCCCTGGATTTTATTTCTCCACTTCTGAGGACTCAAGATTTACAATTCACTTTTTTGAGGTTTGTCATTGTTGACAAATGATGATAAAAATGCTAAATAATGTTTACCTTTTCAAATCTTCTGTCAGCTTTCTCAGATGTTCTTCTAATCCACCCTAGCACAAGATGCCCACTTCTTGGTCTGAGCTGTATTTTTTACTGCAGTGAGTGCTTGGTTATCCTGATTCTGCTGGAGTTGTCACCACATCCAGAGCTTGATGTGAATAAAACAACAAAGCTCTTTTATTTTCCTGGGAATCCCTTTGTGTCATTGCAAAGTTTCTGTTAACACTTCATAGAGTTATGAAGCAACAATGAAGACAACCAAGCCCTGCACTGAAAACAACATGGTCATTAAGGCAGTTTGGCACAAAGGCTGTCAAAACCAAAGGATGCCATGTCAAATACTGATGCTGAATATGTGATCCATATGTTTGTGGTGGGCAAAACCATGCAAAACCATCTCTGTGTATAGTCTGCCTTCATAAGTTTTTCTTCTGTCACTCAATGTATGTCATCACTGCAAGGTTACATGGGCCAGTAGCTTTTAAACACAGAGGTACCGTTAAGTTCCTCTAACACGAACACAGACACAGAATTTCACTGAATGACTCCAGGACCATTACATCTAACTGAAACAGCATCTATTTTTGAGAAAGATAAAAAAATTCTCACTTAAGGAGTAAAGGCAGGGTTCTATTTTAGTTATGTAAAAGTCAGGTACTTAACACACAACAACCTCAAGGTACATTCAGAAGCCTTTCATTTCAAGACCACTCTTTGAAGTGTCTCTAGTGTTGTTTGACTCTCAAATGAAACCTAAGCTAGATTGGGTTTCAACAATGACAAATGTACCAATTTTTCTGTTTTAAGATGTGTACAGCATATGCAAGTTTTGATTCAGACATGTCAGCTGTCATATAAGGCTTTTGTCCCTAAGCTGTGCCATTTTAAAGATGCTGAGTTGGATGACAACATTGGTGCTGTCATCAGTCTTCTGAGATGAGTGACATGAGGCACCAGCTGGTGCCTTTTCCTGTTTCTACACCATGTATGTTAGCTCAAGAATAACTGTAAAAGTGGCCAGATATTTCATTGTGAGTGGTTATACTAAAAAAAGACCTAATGTTTCAAACTGGGCTGAACTGATCTTCTTTCTCCTCAGACATTTTTCACAACGTAACAAGAGACCATCCTGTAAAGATTCAACTTCAGTGAGGCCAGACAGCTCCAAGCTTACATGCTTTAGGCTTCAGCCCAGAGATGTGATGAGGATGGAGCTGACTTCAAGCAGATGAGTTTCACTGCTGAGAACTACTGTAACAGAACTACTTAGTTGGTAAAGCATCTTTGTATATCAAAGTTTTTGTGGGCTCATTATCAGTTCCTTTGAAATGAGAGAGGTACCTTAAAGGTCCTTCAAATACCAAAGAGGTAGATGACTCTTAATACCACTCAAATTATGTTTGAACTAATAAAATAATCATGCTTGGAACCACTTTCTGGCAATGAGCACAGCTGGTACTTGGGTTCACATTGTAACAATCTTGCCCTTCAAAGCAGGGTCCCTGCATTCAGGTTGCCACTGGGGGGGCTTTCATCCCTTTCTCACCCTCAGATCATGCCTGGATATTTAGTGTGAGCCAAAACCATTCCTGGGACCTTTTTTAAAAATTAGAAGTAGATGAAATTGAAGCACAGTGTCTGGGAACATTCCTTGACACTTTTTAATTTACTAGAATAGTCGTAGCCTCACAGAGACTGAACACTCCTCTAAGGTTTCTTACACAAGCATGCACAGAGGCAGGAGAAAATTAAGAGGCAAATAGTTGGAAAAACAATCACTTCGTGCTTTCTACAAAAGCCACATATACTTAACTGTGATATCTGGTCAAAAGGAAAGAGACTTTCACTATTCACAGGCTGTTGAAATGATGAAAGATTTCAGACCATGAAGCTCCCTATGTGCCAAATCCAAATCTTTGTCCAAGAAATACTTAGAAGCTTTAACTGTTCTAAAAATTGAATGCTAATATCTGTTATAAAATATTATTTTGTGCATTTAAAAATAAATAAATCATGTTTTGTAAACGAATGGGAAAAAGACAAATACATGACCACAAGACAGAACTTTCCTTCAGAAGTCTAACTCAGCTTGAAAGATTAAATGTAAAAAAGAAAATTCCTAGCAGCTGGAAGCTTCTGTTAAATCAGTAGTGTTACTGCCCTTATCACATAGCATTGGCAAGCCATCCATTTCCACTGGGTTAACACTGCACAGTCATGAAGAAAGACCATTTGCACTGAAGAGCCCCTGTTTGAAACAGATCAAATACAACATCCTTATCCAAAGGTAGCAAACCGTCGCAAACAATGTACTAAATGATGTACAGTAAGCCAAATTCTGTGAAATGCATACAACTTAATAACTTTGCAGAGCATCTTAGCAGAACATGGCCAGTTTCAGCATATTCTATGATTTTTGAATTTTCACAGAAATAGTGTGTTCCTGCTCTAAAACTATGGCAGTCCCTTACCTTCTACATCAACGCTCTCACTGCACTTTCAGGCTGTGTAAATAATTTGCTGATGTGTGAGATACAAATGCAGCCCTGCTACTGCTGGAACTGAGGCCATTGCCTGAAAATTCCCACTTTCCTCAATTATGTGTACTTTGGTGAAACCAGATACATTCATCTCTGCATGCTTTAGGAGTACCAGTTCTTTTGAAAACTTTTCAGAAAAGACATCAGAGCTGATGTACCTTACAGTATATGACTCTACTGAGAATAAATGAGGGGGGAGCAAACTGAAAGAAAGGGAAGAAGAATAGCTGAGAGCCCCAGCAACAGCACAGAGCTGCAGGAAGTGGCTAATGAAACTGGATCCCACAGCAGCTGTGTGTCTAGGAGAGATTTCACTGGACTGTCAAGAGGATAACAGGGGGATGTACAGCCTGGCACGCACGTTACAGTTTGCAATTAAAAAACAGTTACAGGACTTATTTAAAAGGACTACTTCACAGAAAAAAAATTTAAATAAATAAGGTGTGTTAGAAAAAAAGTGAGCCTATACTTGAAATTAGTTCAGTCCTGTAGGGCCTTTTCAAGAAAAATTTTGTTATGTGGGTTTTCCCCTTGCAGTATTCATGCTGACAGCGAAGGTGTTCAGCTGGTCGAGTTAAATTATTGGAAATGTAGTTACATTGTTTTACTAGATAAAAGCAAAGAAGTGGTCTCTGAAATTCCAGAAGTGGCACAAAATGGAAACAACCTAAGTGGTCCTGAGATATACTTCAGAATTGAACATGGGGAACTCTTAACTTACTTCTTAAACTCACCAGTTCTTGAAGAGTTACCAAAATATCACATGAACAGGACAGGCTTTGAAATGCTTTCCAGGTCTGTGGGTTGAAAGGAAGGAATTTTTCACAAAGAAGAGTAAAGTGAAACCTGTGTAGTGTGAGGAGGAACCATCCCACTTTCTAATTCATCATACATAAAAGCCAAGCGCCAGCCACAAATTGAGCTGGGGTTACTGAGGGTCTTTAATGCACGACAGCTTTTCTAGGCCAGAGCCTTTGTCAAAGACTATCTGGGGTCTCATTTGAGAGGGACAGGGGTGAGATTGTGCACATTTCATTACTGCATAGGTAACTTGTGTGATACAGTCTTAGATTTTGACTGGCTAATTCATACTGCTGGGGATGTAGGCCTACTTGAATGGAGTTCTGGGATGAGAATTTAATAAAATTTTTCATAAAAGCAGGTTTTTCAGCATGAACAAAGGTCCCTGCTGTTATAGCTACTTGCTATTATTCTCAGAGCTATCCATTTTAAAGCCAGTGTTGCCATGCCTATACCATATTTATCCCTTAAAAATGCACTTAATTTCCCTGGATTTTAACTATTTGAGGTTTCCAAGGTAGTCTATTCTACACTTCGGCAGTATGGCAGCTTGACTCTGAGCACAGGATTAATGGCTATAACGGGAATGGCATACATGTTAGGGAGCATGATGGGCAGAAAGCTTCCTGTCCTGCTGCAGGTTTGAACTGAGTAATAGTTGCTAAGGCTCATATCAAGAAGGAAGATACATTCTAAATTAATCTTTTGCAGTATTCATTAATGTTACTAAAATCTGGACAAGTTAATATCTTGAAAGCTTTCTTCAATCCCTGGAAGTCCCAGACCAATCCATATAGCCTGGTTGCCCTTATCTGTAGCTTCACCCAGGGAGACAGAGTCAGATGAGCTGCTCTGAAAGCATCTAAGACAGAAGAAATTCCCTCTGGAGGTGCTTGTCTCTTTTCTAGACACCAACAGGAACTTAGCTCATGAGCTAGGACAAGCTTATAATTTTTAGCTAGGTAGAAGTATGAGGAATGATTCCAGTGTGGCTAAATCCATCCAGTTCATTTTTACAACAAGCCAAGACAATTATGGTAGGCAAATTAAGTCAGCTGCTACTGATGCCCAGTGGCTTGCTCCTACCCACCTCCCCGAGGTTATTGCCTCTTGTTCCAATTGTGTAAATAATTGTCAATGAACACTGAGTTTGTGAATGAACCAGGGGGGAAAAATAGCAGAACAGAGCATTCTGAGGTGGAAACCAACAAATGTGAATTGGCACCAGCTGACTACATCATCTGTCCATGACTGAAGTTTTAATTATGTGGTCTTGAGCCTCAGCCCTGCATGGCAGAGTATTCTGTATTATTATGAAAGTTGTGTTACCTAAGGAAGGGGGGAAGAGTGTTTCTCCCCCGTATGTGAGTACAGGAGAAGCAGAGACAGCCCATGGTAACTCCTCAGGCAGTCAGTGTGAAGCAACAACCCCGTGAAGGTTCTTCAGTGGCAAATCTGAGAAATCAGCTGCTTTGCCAGTGTGACAACTCAGCACCACATAGCTATAAAAGGGGAATTTTTAAACAACTTTAGCTCAGAGATCCTCAGTTAGCTATACTGTGACAGATTTCCAGAAATACCTTCCTGTCATCTGCCGAGAAAATGCTCAGTGGTAGGTCATGAAAGAAAAGCAGTATGTGTGTATATTCAGTTCCAGCTGAACAGCTCTTATTTTTTCACTGGTTTTTTTAATACACAAGATGCTACAAACAATATTCTGATGATATTATGTTGCTCCCGGTCCCCTGAATCCCTAGTGGGTTAAAAGCTGCGAGCTCTGTGTGCACTCACATCCCCTGGAAGAACTACAGTAATATGCAAATGGAACATGTCATCACTAATTCCTGGGAAAGACAGAGAAAATATACAAAAAGTTTAATGAACGGAAGAAGAAAGAGAAGTGGTAACTGACATTTCTAGCTAGGGAATATGACAGTCAGCAGCAGGGCTACCAGCCAAATCCTCTTATAGGCCCAAAAATGCTAAAAGCTTTAGCTGAGTGTAAACAAATGCCATGTTCAGTGAAAAGCAGTCTTGAGGGACAGATCTGTTAACCATCAGTGGGCATGTTTCATCTCACCGCTCCTTCCAGGCAGTTAAAGGGAGCTTTGTGTACCTGCCTACAGGCAGGAGCTGCAGCTCTGTGACGCAGGAAACCATTGCCTTCCCCTCAGGCCTAAAAGGGAAGACTATAGCTACTGCCTACATATATAAAATATAATACAGACCATTTATAAACACAGAATTCTTCAAACGCCTCCCCTTAGGCTACCACTTTTAAATTTAAACACAAAGAGAACAAGGAAAATGTCAAATTCAGGTGAAAACTGAGGCGATTTACTTTTTTAATTTAGTGCATAAAGTGAGCCCATCATGTTAGATTAACCTGCAATAGCATGAACTATTGTTTGTTGCTTAAAAAAAATAATTCATGCCTTAAAAAACAAGTGCAAGGTGAAGCAGAAGCTCAGGAAAGCATTTAACTTTGGTTTCACCCCCAGCTCTGGAGCAGTCCCACTGCAGGCAGCCGCAGTGCTCATGTACTTGATGCCCTTCTCGTCCTTTGATGTATATTCTCCTTAGGCTTCAATGACCTTCAGCCATGAGAGAAGCCAGACTTTCTCCCTTTGGAGTGATTATGTTCTTCATGCTTGCACATACCAAAAGCCAAGTCATTCAGATCACCTGGAGTTCCCAAAATGTTTACTAAAATGCCACTTTTTTACAGAAAGTGAGCTATTCAGCTGGTGAATTGAAACATCTCAAAGGAGATATTTAACTGCTTTGGTTGACTTAAACAGTTTTTGTAGATTTCTTCTGAGTTTTTTTAACCTGAAGCAAATATTTACTGAAAGAGACAGCAAGGTCTGACTACACCATTTTGGGGGAGAGCATTGGGTTTTCACTTTCTACCACTAATTTGGAGGAGGCCTAGCAAGGTCTCAGTCTCTTCTCCCAAGTGGAAAGCAATAGGATGAGAGGAAGCAGCCTCAGACTGCACCAGGTATGATATAAATTGGATATTAGGAAAATTTTCTGACCTAAAGGCTTGATAAGTGTGGGAACAGGCTGCCCAGAGAAGTGGTTGAGTCACTGTCCCTGGAAGTATTTAAAAGACATGTAGATGTGACAGCTGGGGACGTGGTTTAGTGGTGGACTAGTCAGTACTGGGTAAACAGTTGGAATCTATGGTTTTGAAGGTCTTTTTTAACTTAAACTACTCTGTTAGTCTATTGTTCTATGACTTGGTGATCTCTAGGCTGGTCCCTTCCAACTTCATCTGTTCTGTCTACATTTAAAAGAAAGTCTACCAGAAGATAAAACAATGTTGAAAACCTCTCAGAAGGAATTGATCTGACTGTGCTTGCTCTACTAGGAGGGCTCCCTGCTGCAGCAGTAACTCCCTGGATTCCGCTCACCATCACAGAACACTGTCACATCAGTGAGGATCTGCACGGCCACAGTGGCAGAGCAATGGAGGGTGCTGAACAGAGTCTGCTCAAGCATTCCTGTATACCAGTTCCAGGGACAGCAGAATCCACTGGAAGCTGAGGCACTTGCTTTATTTGCCTATCACACTCATAAATCTGTGGTTAACCTACTGATCACCTGTGGTTCAGTACATTAAAATCTTTACAATTCAACTAACAAACTACTAAAAAAGAGTTTTCAGCAAGGAAAAGATGTGTTTGAAAAGTAACACAAATCATACAATCACATCAAATCAATTCAAGTTTGGCAATAGCTCGAGTGGAGCTCTCTCATAGCTGTGCTTTTTATTATCCAACAGTGTTTTGAGGATATCTCACCTGCAGATTAGGAGTGTTTACAGGTATTTGCAAATTTTTTTTTTTATGATTTTTTTTATGATTTTTTATGATTTTTCAGTGCTAAAATGCTAGCCTTACTAGTTCTTCTCTACAGTAGAAAATTTTCTTGCAATACCTAAAGGTAGCACATTAATGACTACTGATACAATCTGAGTCCTGAAGCACAATCTGTAGAGATTCACATAGCTTCAGGTTTTTATTTTCCAATCTGAAAAAATGATTTCATGGTTCTTAATCTCAGGCTCCCCAGGCTGTAGTGATATATCTGTGGGTTACCCATAAGGCCTAAGAAGAATTTAAATTAAAATCAGTGATGGTCAGTGTCTCCCAGATCTTTGACTTTGCTGCTGTCCTGAGCTGCATAGTCAGCAGTGGCTGGGTGAGATTCCCAGGGTGCATCCCAGCCCTGACCACATGCTGCCTCTTGCCTTCCCACAGCATGACCTGTGTCTCCTACCCTTCCTGGGGCATCAGATGTGGTAAGCCATCACTGCTTCTTGTGTGCCTGGCTCAGACTGCCTGGAATGGGCACAAGTCTTTCTGCTGAGCATCCTTCAGGAGAATTATTCTCGACCTCTGTTACAAAAATGAAAATCAAACCCCAGCCTTGTTCCTCTCACCTCCACCCAAAACCTGAGAAGCACTATTTACAGGCATTTTGTTACTTGAAAACCATGAGCTTGTCTTCCCTGACTGCCTGTCAGAATGTCCCATCTCTGGCAAAATGCATTCACAGGCCAAAAATATAAACTTGGACCAAATGTATTCACTTTAAGTGCGACGTCTACACTCAGAAGAAGTAACTCAGTTTGAAGGTGTTATCACCTGTAAACTACAGTTGCATTGATGAGATGTAGATCTACATCAGGAATGAAGTACACTTTGGATTGGTTGCTACCTTCATTTTATCCACTAATCCATCTTTCCTAAAACTCCTTCTTAACAACTGGAATCACAAAGAGGAATGTAAAAAACCCTTTATCATGTACAAAAACTAAGTGGCCAGAAGAGGTATCTCTCATTTCTCCTTCAGAGATGAACTTGCCTTGCAGAGCTGGACAGGGAAAAGTCCTCTTGCCCCACTGATTATCTGGGGCATGAGTTGTCACAATATTGACTGGGACACTTTATGGAATGGCAGGGTGGGGAGCAGGATATAAATGTCTTCCAAAATCAGTGAAACTTTGTCTAGTCCAAGAAATCACACAGAAAGGCATCTATCTTCTTTTTCTGACCATAAACTGTTACTAATACACAGCCCACTGGCTGCAGACATTCCAGTGAGACTAAAGAAAAGTTTAAGTTAGTTAAAATACAGGTCGGGAAAAGACTTGTACTAAAGTCTTACATTGCACATTGATTTTTATTATTTTTTTCCTCATCACTTCAGGGGTTTTTGGGAATTTTGCCTGTATCAAAGAGAAAACAGGCCAGTTAATAGCAAAATATCTTTCTAAATGAGCTGTATACATAATAATATACCATAGGCTTTTCCTCTCCTTCTCCCCGGAAATGGGGAATTTTTTCATTGGCTTCTTTTGATGTCATATTCCTGTCACCATTCTGAGGCATATTGATGGTGTGATTAATGTCACTTTTTTTTCTACCTAAAAACCTTGGAATGGTAGAGCCTTAATATAAATTATATTGCATTAGAATAACTGCTAGGAAATGTAGGATGGTATTGACACAAACACTTCCTACCTACTCAGGAATGGAAAATCAGCAAGAGACAAACAGCCACTGTAGTCCAAATTATGAGGTGATCCCAAAAAGAAGCAGGCTTTTATCACAGGAAAGCTCTACTTTAAGCTGTAAAAGCAAGGAAGAGGTCAAGGAAAACAAAATGTGTATTGGCAAATGGTCATGAAATGTGTAGAAATATGTACTGGCTTTGTTCTGCAAACTTTCCAAGTACCTGATGCTTTAAGTGATCACTCTTGGAGAGTATTATTAAACTATAAATATGTATTTTACAAACAGAATAAGTCTTTGAGAGTTTCAGTCAAGTGTAAAGAAATGTCTAGGAGAGCATAGCCCAAAGGAAAGTACTTTCCCATTTTACAGGAATGGATGTGTGTGGGATCAAAATATAGCACTGGGGTAACACAACACCGTGCAATGCATGACTAGCAAAACCATAGACATACACTGCTACTGACATGGCTGAGGATATATTTAGCAGAGCTCTAGAAGATTAAATAAATGAAATTTGGATCTTAGGTCAGTAGACCAATTAATTTTCCATTCTGAGAATGTAGAAAATAGAAAAGTATAATCACTGTCGAAACAATAATTAATTTTTCTGAGTTTTTTTCTCTTGTGGAATATTGCAATTGGAAAAAATATTTTTTACCATTTCATTTCCATGCTCTTTCTTGCATTGGGTGAATTTTGAAAAAAAAAAAAAAAAGTAAGGAAAGAGTTAGAAACAGAAGGAAAGTTGTCACATTTTTAATTAAATAATTAGTAATTTCATATTACAGTATTTAAGGCATGTTCCGTGAATTTGGAAGAATTTAAAAGGAAGGTTTATAAAAGCAAAGAAGGACATTTTTAACATCTTGAACTGGTAAGAAAACATGCTGGCATGAGACAAGGTTTGAGAAGAGGTACTGATAATTTGGCAGAAAAAAGTAATTTTTAAGAAACTTCAAAAAACAATGTCAAGGTAGTCCAGCTGTAGAAATTTTTGTCACAGAAACCATCAAGCTGTCAGAGCTTTTCTAATCATAATTTGAGCTGTTCTTACAGTTTCTGGAAATGGTGATGGCTTTCTGACTTCTGAGAAACATAACACTGTTAATTTTAGCTATTCCTTCTCATTACCTCAACCTCTTTTTTCTTTTTTTCCTAAAAGATTCTCCATGATTCAGCCAGCTGAAAGGTGGCAACAAGGAAAAGGCTTTCTTAGGATGAAGAATCCATTGTGGATGCTCTCCAGCCACATCCCCATCCAATGAATGTGCCTTTCCTCAGCACAGGAAAGGAAGGCCAATTTTTATGGCCCTATTAAACACCTTCCATCTAGCCAGGACCTCTCTTCAGTGGCACAAGAGGTGGAAAACTCCACAGAATCTCATTGACAGGAGGTGGTGTCTGGCCCTCACAATTCCCTTGTGGAGGAAGCCATACATAGGATACCTTAATTTTGATGGGAGACTAAAGGAAAGCAGCTACCTGAAAACAACGGTTCTCCTGTATTGTCTATTCCTTCCCATCCCAGTGAAATGAGGGAACCATTATTTTGAATTTAGGATTTATAAAGGCAAAACTGAAGACATAAGTTTTATTAACAACTGACACATGTGATATATTCCCTCCGTGTTACAGTATTTAAATACCTTATCTGCCAGAGCAATAAGGGATCCCAAGACCTCAGTACTTTTCTTTGGTGGTCCTGTGAACTGATGACTCCTGAGCCACTGTCAAGTAAGAGATTTTTATCAGATTATCTGAAAGGATGAGAGGAAGCATGATAAATGAAGGTAATTAGTCACTGTCCCTACAGGTCTGCCTGGCCCGTAAAAGCAAGACAGTCTGCTCTTCTTGCAGACAGGAAATCACAGGGTATCCCAGCCCCACGGAGAGAGGGCTCTGAATGCTTCACCTGCAAAATTATCATCAAGACAACACTGAGAAAGAAAGAGGGAGAAATTTAGAGAACTTTTTTAATGCCCTGATTTTTCTCTTATTTACAAAAGCACCCACAAACACATTTTCAGCACGGTGAATTTAGATATTTTTTCTAAATAATACCTACCTGTGACAGATTTTTCTGTACAGCATGAACAGAGGCAGCTGAAGCTGGAACTAGACCTGACCTGTAGTCTCAGACTGAGGGCTGCATCCAGCCTCCTTCAGAGCTCAGGGCTGCTCAGAGTGAGCCATAGCTATATTATTACAAAGGGACTTAAAAAGCCACTGCTGATCTAAGACGCATATCCCCTCAGTAATAAGCTTAGACATTTCCCGTAGATCAGGTTACAAGTGAGAATTGTACATGCATTTCTATATATTTAGATTCCTACTAACTAGGAGGTGAGTGTAAGCAGTAACCACTCTGCGGGGCCAGCTGTCCCTTTATGGTTATCAAGCCATAAAGTTCTCACATGAGAAAAGGTGTCAGTATACCTAAAGACAGCAAATCATGCAGAGGTGTTGAAGAAGGTGAAGATTTACTGCAGACATGTGCAACCAGGCATTAACTTGGCTGGAAGTCATTGATGCCATTGAAAGAGGAAGGATTTGTCTGTCTCACAGGCTGTGGTATTTTACACATTTTCTGATATGATGTTCTGATTTCACTTTTTCATAGCAGAAAACCATCTGTAAATCCTAAAAACATGGTAAAGATAATTGTTGTGTCTTGGAGGGGCAGGAGAGCTGCTGAGTGCTGGCTGCTGGCAAAACCATGCCAATGGGATGGCATGGGGGAGGAAGAGGAGATGAGGGTTTTGTCTGGGGACAGCCATGGTTACACAAAGAGCCTGAAGGGCAGGGCAGGTGCTGGTTTTCAGTCCCACAGCAGATGAATCATGCCTGCAAAGTGGCAGCAGTGTCTCTTCAGACCTCTGAAGGGTGCAGGTATAAGCACAAACTTTTGACCCTCTAGCATTAGAAACCTCTCTGTATCCTAAGTGGGGAGCCTTAGACACTGTTACAAAATCAGATAAAGAAATTAATGTGTGGAGGGGCTGTGAGAGTCCAGATTTGAGATTTATAATTTATATAAGTGGATAGAGCAAAGAAGCAGGGCCAAATGTTGCTCTGTTGGTAATAGTGTAAATCCTATGGACTCCCTGGAAGTCAGTGAATCTTGTTCCAGATTTGTGCAGGCTTGTCCCTCTATGTTTGTTAATATAATTAATTAAATCTTGTTCTAATTTGAGTAGCATACGGTGCTAGAAAATTATAATCAAAGTTAGCCACAAAGTTATAGAAATACAGATACTAGGCACAGAATAAGCACAAACAGGCATTTTATTTCATGGAGAATGTGTCAAAAAGGCAAAAATTTTAACCATTACATTTGCTCCACAGAATACAGTATTTTTCTGAAAAGAAAAGTACTTGAAAGGAGTTATTGTAACTCATTATGTTTAAATAGTGTTTTTTCAGTGTAAATTGAAGATAATGTATTTGTTGTGAAATAAAGGTTTGAATTGTAACATCTTGATTTTATCTAAAACAAGGTCTTGTTATAAATTCAAAATATGATAGTCGTAGTTAGGAACATAGCAGTCTTCTGGTAAAAATGTCCATCTTCTTGGTGGATCAAACAATTAAAAGCCCAAATGTTCAGCACTTTTCATACCATTACATACTTCAGCTATTCTTGCTTTTGGTCCAATAATAACAAATAATGAGGTATCACTCAATAAACCTGTTATAACAACCAAATTATCTTTCTGACATGAACCAGACAACTATATTGCAATTCACACACAGATAAAATTGTTAACAAAACTTCCCCCTCAAAAAACCCCAGGTAACTATTCCAGAAGAGATTCCTGTGGGAGATGTATTTTCTACTGCTGATAAAATTTGTGTTTTAAAGAATCAAGATCACAGGAAACTCTCATAGTCTGGTCTTGGTGTGTTCAAACTCAGAGTGAGCTGCATGTGTGCTACAGGAAGAAGAGTGCATTAGAGCAAAATTTATGTTACTTATTTCTGTAGGGATTAGAGCATTTATCCCTATAGGTCTGGATTTCCTCTTACAAAAGATGGTACAGAGTATATTTAGTTTAAAAAATAAAAATCCACAATGCCCATTGTATTTTTGTCTCAACATTTTTTAGTGAAAAATAACAACGCTGACACATTCTTTTTGCATTTCTCAAATGCCACCTATTTTATTAAACCCATTATGTAAAACCACATCAGTGTTACTGAGGGAAAATTATACCACAACCAATTTAGATATAGTCAAATCAAAACCATTTTCACAAATGACTGACAGATTTTTGCATTTGGTTTACATGGTTGGGCATGTTTGTTTTCATTACTCAGTTGTTTCTAATGAGTACATTTGTTTAAACTATGAGGAACTAAAAATAATTGGAAATATTCTCTGGTTATTGAAAGGAGAACTCAAATACTTATCAGAATACATTGATATATGTATATATATTCAGCATAAGAAAGTGGGGGTTTTTTCTATGGAAAGGGCTCCAACATGTAGGAATTTCATGTTTTTCCCAAATCAGATCCCCCAGGGCTTTTCAGCCTGTTGAAGGGGATTAGCTAGAAAAGGAAAATAGCTAGAAAATCTGGGAGCAGCTCTGATCCACCATTCCACTTTCGACTCAACGTGGACACAGGCATTCATAGGTTTTTCCTAGATTATTCATAGGTTTATATTTGCAAAACATACCTGAGACTACTAAGCTTCACAAGGATTTCCCTTTTCAAGCCGTTGCAAAGGTATTGGCTTTGTCCCCTTGTCTTTTCTTGCAGTGAATGTAGCTTCATGAGTATGAAACTAATTTATTTGCCACAATAAAATTATCGCACACACAGAGTCTGTCAGACTCAAGTTTGGAAATCCTTACTCTGATCTAATTAGGCAAAAGCCTGGCTCTAATTAGAAAAAAAATCATATATTCCCAATTCACCTAGAGTACTTCACACAGAACACAGTTATATTCTCCAGTGGAAACAAATTTTAGTCTTCCACCACAAATAAGAGAACCCACTGTGTGAAAGGTAATCTGCTGAAATGAAGCGCTCTTCAACTTATTTGAGTTCTAAACTAACACAAATATTCCTAATATTAGATTTTATGTGAGAAGGAAGACTTTTAAACTGTTTAACTAAGAGCATATGCCTGAGAATTCTTGTGGTTATACACCATATTTCTGATGCTTGTCCTTTACATCAGGCTTCCCATTAATTTCTTTGGAACAAGGATTTCCCTCATAGTACTCTTTATGATACTAAACAGTTTCACTAAGTTCACTTCCCAGTTTTTTATCTATGTCACATTCTTTCACAGCAAATGTAATAAAAAACTCAAGTCTCAATTTTTGCTGATGTTTATGTGCTATGCCCATAAAGAGTAATTGAACTGCTCATGTGAGTAAAAATTTGGCATCCTGATTTGTATCAGATTTGCAGAATACAGTCTCAACATTTCATCACTCTTGTAATTTAATAAAAATTTCTATATGTTGAAGAGAAAAGGCTGAGTACAAGAGATTCCTCTGCCAGGCTGGTAAAAGCTTAGAGCAAGTGTATGGATTTAGACTGAAGAAGCACACAGGCACTTGTGCCATGCTTCAGTTCATCTGGCATGTGCAAGGAACCATAATTACAAATACAGGAATGTCTGACATGTACTTGCCCACTAGCACTGTTGTATCTCTGCCAGAACAGGCTGTAAATATATCAGTGGAAAGTTACAGTAGAGATGATATGAAAACAATTACCATGGGTAATTTCAGGACCTTCTTCAGGGTAGTCATGTCTGCTGGGCCATAAAAGCCCATTTTCCCCAAATTCAAACCAATTTGAACACATTAGGTTTCAGAGTTTAGCTTAAACGCCAATATTAACCCATTTTTTCAGTTGTAAAGAAGTGATTAAAAGAAGAGAGGGATGAAGAAAAACAGAGGGGAAGTAAAGATTGTTAATCACAAAAATTCTATGAATTAGGCTGAAAGCTTCAGGTGACTGAAAACTTCTTTTAACAGAGCTCAGCTATACCAGCAAAAAAGATAATCTGGTGAGCCATTGCCTTGCTAAATAATCACTGGAGAAGTAGGGCCCAGTAATTTGTGTGAGCTCACCTGTGTTTTTCTGAAGATTGGAAGAATATAACACTATCATAAAACCATTACATAGGCTTCCTCTTAGTTAGAAATCCATTTTCTCAAAAGTAGGTGAATTAGCATGAGTAATGAACAGCACAAGATGGCAAATCTGGGAGGATGAAAAGTTTGTAAAACTTTCTAGCATTTTTGAAGCTATGAAGAAACATATGAAAGTTATCAAATACAAAACTCCAAGGCAACTGTCTTAATATGCACATGCACATAAACTGTTATTAAGAATACTCACCAATGCAAATCTAAATGGAAAAGCCACTGAATTGCAGCCACTGTCTTCCAAAATAGATGAACACATTCCTACACATAAACAGAACTTTTAATTATCATAATCAGAGTACTTATCTACAAAAGAAACCCCCAACCTACCCTCAAAAATGGAAAGAGAGAAAAGTCACTCTCTTTTATCTCACTTATCATGAGATAAATAAGTACTAAATTAAAATTTAGAGTATGCATAATGCAGATTTGGTTTCTGTAGTATGTGAGATATTAGGGAATGGTTGAAAAATATGCATGTCTGTGATTTGTCCAGGTTTTGTGGGAATAAACAGTCTCCTATAAGAAGCCATATAAGACTATTTATGGCTGCAGGCAAACTATTCTGTCAGTAGCCTGGCCCAGCTTTCAGCATGTGATTACAGGACCCAAAGAATTTTATGTTGAAGCCTGAACCTTTATGTGTATTTTACTGTGAGATGTGTGCACTCATAGTGTAATGAGCACAGCTCTGAAATCACACTGTGGTCATTTTTTTCCAAAATTAATAAACTGATATCCAAGATTTGTCACACTTGTCAGTTTGGTGGATGTTTCTCAGATCCTCTACATTGTTTCTGAGTAGAGTGAGCAAAATATATACAAATCATTTAAATACATGGGGGGTTGAGGCATTACAAATAAATTGCCAGAGATAAGCAGGTCTGCAAATGATTCAATTCTCTTGTAGGGCTTTCTAACAAGAGGCTGATGCTGATGCCCTGGCAGGGTGGGGTGCACACAAGGATCCCCAGTATTGCAGAATCACCTGTCTGGGCAGAGGCCAGGAGTAGGGCTCTGCTGCCCCAAACAGCTGTGGCAGAGCAGGGTGGGGCCAAGGGGAGCTGCCTCCCTAGAAAGGAGATTCAGGCCACACCAGCCACCTGTTCAGCTGGTGCTACCAAAGAGCTGAAATGTGACCCAAAATCGATCTGTTTTCCATTATTGTTAATATTGTGTTCAAAGCATATTGTTGAGCTGATGGAAGAATACACACTGCTATTCAGATTTTCAAATATTTCAGGATCGGATGTTGGGTCCAGATTTTTCTCAAGCTCATATTCTGACAGCCAGTTTTTATAACGTTTCAAAAACAGAGAACCATAGAATGGTTTGGATTGAAAGAGACCTTGAAGATTGTTTAGTTTCAAACTCCCTGCCATGATCAAACACCAAGTGTCTCAGAGCTACATCCATCCTGGCCTTGAACACTTGCAGGCATGGGGCATCCACAACTTCCCTGGGCAGCCTGTTCTAGTGCCTCACCACCCTCACAGGAAAGAATTTCTTCCTGATATCTAATCTAAACCCACACTCTTAGTTTGAATCCATTCCCTCTTGTCCTGTTACTACGTGTTCTTGCAAAAAAGTCTGTCTCCGTTTTTCTTGCAGTCTCCCTTCAGGTACTGAAAGGCCACAGTTAGGTCACCCCAAAGCCTTCTCTTTTTCAGGCTAAACAACCCTGACTCTCTCATAGCCTTTCCTAGTAGGAGAGGCACTCTATCCCTCTGATTATCTTGGGGGACTTCCTCTGGACTTGCTAGAGCAGGCTAATGTGCTGGGGTGTAGCACTGCAGGTGGGATCTCACCAGAGCAGAGCGGAGGGGCAGAATCCCCTCCCTCACCTTGCTGCTTTGGGTGCAGCCCAGGATACAATTGGCTGTCTGGGTTGCCAGTTCACATTGCCAGCTGGTGTCCAGCCTCTCAGCCACCAGCACCACCAAGTCCTTCTCAGCAGAGCTGCTCTCACTCTGTTCATCCCCCAGCCTGTGTTGATACCGGGGGTTATCCTAACACACGTGCAGCACTTTGCACTGGGTCTGGTCAAACCCCATGAGATTCTCAAGGGTCCACTTCATAAGATTGTCCAGGTCCCTCTGGACAGCTTCAGGTGTAACAATTACATCATTCAGCTTGGTGTCATCTGCAAATTTGCTGAGGCTGAACTCAATCTCTTTGTCTGTGTCATTAAAGAAGATATCACAGAATCAGAGAATCACAGAATAAGCTAAGTTGGAAGAGAGTCAGAAGAATCACAGAGTCCAACTCCTGGCCTTGCACAGGATCATCCCCAAGAGTCACACCATGTGCCTGAGAGTTATCCGAAGGCTTCTTGAACTTTTGTCAGGACCACTTCCCTGGGGAGCCTGTTCCAGTGCCCAACTCTCTGGGGGAAGAACCTTTTGCCACATAAACCTCCCCTGTCCTCGGGACCTGCCACTGGTCACCACAGAGAAGGGATCCTTAACTAATGCTGGTCCCAGTATGGACCCCTGAGAGATGCCACTTGGCACCGACATCCGTCGTGACACTCAGACACTGATCACTGCCCTCTGGATGCAACTGCCCAAACGCTTTCTTATCCATCTAACAGTCCAGACATCAAAACCATCTCTCTCCAATTTAGAAAGCAGGATGTTGTGGGTTTACAGAAATACAGTTGAATGTAATCTGTAAACCTTTGCTTGTCCACAGATATAGTTCCTCCATTGTGGAAGGCCGCTAGCTTGGTCAGGCACAACTTGGAGTTGGTAAAGCTTTGCTGGCTTTCTTACATCACTTGTTCTGCAGGTTTCTTAGCTTGGTTTCTGGAAGGATTGGTTCCATGATCTTCCCAGGCACAGAGGTAAGGCTGACCAGTCAGTAGATCCCAGGGTCCACCTTTCTACCATTTTTTAAGAAGGGTATAATTCTCTTTTTTCAGTCACCTAAGACTTCAACTGACTTCCATGGCATTTCAAATATCATGGAAAGTGGCTTGGCAACTACATCAGCCAATTTCCTTAAGAGTATGAGATACAGTTCATGATGTCATATAGACTGAAGTACAATCAGTTTCCTCAGGTGGTCATGAACCTGGTCTTCTCTTACAGTGGGAGGAGCTCTGCTTCCCCAATCCTCATCCTGATTTCCATCCACTCAAGGAGTGTGGGTAGAGAGGTTAACATTGAAGACTGCAGCAAAAAAATTGTTATCTCAGCCTTCTCCTCATCTGTTGTCACCAGTTTTCCAGCATTGTTTTTCAGCAGGGAACATTCTCTTTGACCGTCCTTTTCTGGTTAACACACTTGTAGATGCCCTTCTTGCTGTTCTTTACATCCCTTGCCAGGCTCAGTTCCAGCTTCACCTTGGACCTCCTCACCCCATCCCTACACAACCATACTCCATCTCTACAGTCTTCCCAGGTTAGCTGTCCTTGTTTCCATGCCTGTGCATTTGCTTCTTCCCCTTTAGTTTGACCAGCAGTTCCCTAGTCAACCACACTGATCTCCTGTTTTCCTTGACCAATAATTTCTTGCTCCTGGGAATTGCTAGCTCTTGTGCTCCATGGAAGACTTCACTAAAGACTTTCACCCAGTTGTCCCAGAGGGCAGTCTTCCAGGGGATCCTACTGGCAATCCCCCCTGAAGAAATCGAAGTATGTTTTCCTGAAGTCCTGCAATACTGTGTTTGCAAATGGGCTGTCACGGCAACTCAATTTGCAGCAGAGATCCAATCTTGATCACACAACACACTGTCCTCCATGAGGGTCCAGAATGTAAACAGCTTTATTGAAATATGTCCCCCAGAGGATAGCAGGGTGGGAGAGGAAGCAAAGTATACTACAGTCAAGAACTGGCTATGAAAAAATATGTGCACATGGGCTGGCAAATATTGGCTCCGGGAGCATACTGTTTTAAATAAGCATCAGACTCTGCACTTTCAACATACACACAGTATGTGCACATGTGCAGTAGGTTTAATGTGACACAGAAGTACTGGGTTTACTCTGCATTCTGTAACATTCCTCCATGTTTGGTATTTCAGAGGCAGAACTTGGAGAAACAAGAACTGAGACTGGGAAGGCAAGAAGTCTGAAAGAAAAGCAAGGGCAAAACTGGGGACACAAAATGTCATGTGTCAAAACTCGTGTCAAACCTTTCCTTGACCCAAGTAGCAAAAAATTCCCACTGAAAATCTGGATGGTAAGCATTCTGCTTGCTCCTAACTGTGTCATTCTAAGAAATGAGATTGCTAGAAGCTTTTAGAAGGAAACACAACACCTTAATAGCACCTCCCATACTGAAGGATATATCACTACCTCAATGATTAAACACTCCCAGAGTTGACAGTGGCAGTTGACAACTCTGTTGAAATGAACCCCAATTGTCTTTATGGCGTAGACATGTCTGTTCACACTGGAAATGTCGTTTCCGTTTCCTTCTCTATTTGGCAAAAAACATTTTTCTAGCATACTTTTCAAGTTTGGGATAATTAGAGCATTGATCCTGAAATCTGAGCCACTGTGGGATAGATACAAAGCTGTAGCTTGTGCAGTCTTGTGGGTTTCAGGCTCCATAGTGCCATATCTGATTGTAGATTTGGGACATTTTGTTCCATGTTCACACAGGAATATTCTGCTGGGGATAATCATAGTAAGTGCTAGCAAATACTCATATGTTTTATAAGGACAGGAAGATTCCCATTTTTATCAGCTGCAGACCAGATTATAACACTCTCCCTGGTGTACATCATGACAGAAAAAACGGAAGTCTGTCTTCCAAGAGATTTATTGTACCCTCCGTAGCTACCTGTTGAACTGGGAATTACTTGTAGTCCCCTCCAATAAACTGTAATTCAAGAAAGAAAGACAATCCAGGGCATACAGAAGTCATCTAGCTTAGAAGTGTTTTTTTCTTGCCAAAGACTACTTATTTTCCTTTACAAATTCATGTAACTGTGCTAAATGAATATGAAATCTGTCAAAAGTAATAACTACATGTTCATTTATGATTTCATTTTTTCAGAACATGATCTTTCTATGGGTTGTTTTTTTATTTATAAGCAAATTATCTCTCCAAGAGGAATTGTTTCAATTCACAGATCATAAATACTGTGTCATTTTTGTCTCACTTCGTTTTAAAATCTGACATCTTTGTCAAAATAGTTTGAAACAATCCAGTACCTCAAGGGTTAGCTGATTTCTACATTTTGCATGACTAATCTGGATCAAGAAAGAAGGAAAACGGATGCAAAAAGGGCTGTGTAGGGTTCAAGGTATGAGCTGAAAAGGACAAGCAAGTCTGAGCACATCTATTTTGTGTTTGGCTCTGCAAAGAGATAAAGCAAGTTCAGAGGTGAAGGCCAAGGTCAGGAAACATCCTGAGCACTTTGTCCTTTTGGGTGAATTTGACGCAGGTGTACAATCCTGATCACACAAATCTGATCCACAGCTAACAATACAGAACAAAATGTGACTGTAAAAATTTAGAGAAATTATGTTTTTTATTTGAAAACCCTATTTCCTATAAGGCAGACATTTTTTTGTTTAAAAAACGTTCCTTTTTATATGGAAAATGTTGATATTGGAACAGCTTCGATCAATTAGCAAGGGCATAAGAGCGATTCTGGGCTTGCAAAATCTCATCAGTTGAATTGCTTCAAAACCAGAAGCCAGAGCCAGCTTGTCACATGATACCACATCTCTGCATCCTACTGCTCAGATTCCAAACAGCCTGCAAAATATTTCAGGTTTGGTGGGGCTCCAGCTAGTGTTTCCAACATAAAGCTTGTTATCCATGCAGTTTTGATGCACCTGGATTTCCCTGAATTTTTTGCTAAGTAGTTGGGAATGCAACACCAAGTCCTGAAACATGGAGCACACCCCAAACCAAGTCTGTGGGCCTGCCTGGTATGTGGTAAACAGAAAAACGTCTGGCTACAATGTGTAGGGTTTGCTGCCAGTGCTGGTGCCCTCTTTAGAAAATTCAGGGCTGTTTTGACCGCCCAGCAGCAGTCACCACTGCAAAGGCTTCCAATCCTCACTGAGCTCTCCTTAAAAAATGGAGCTGCCCTGAAGCAAGCAGTTTTCCACACCAGGGACTGTCATTAACCCTCTGGTGCCAGAAGTCACAGCTGAAATTTAATAAACTTGCCTGAGGCCTAATCCCTTGCTTACATCCTACACCATGCCGCACACCTGCAGAGTGTCCCTGCTCAAAGTCCCGGTTCCCACAAGTGCAGCTGTCAGGGAACATCCAGTTTTTAGGACCAGGGCCTGAGTGAGGCTTGGGATGTGGCTATGAAGCAAAACAGATTCCTGTAGCTGTTTTATTTCCCACTTTCACACCCCTGTGGCTGTCTTAGTACTTTTGCAAATCCTCACTGAAATGTCTTCCCAATTACTCTTCTTCCAGCAAGCACATCCTCTGCACCAATGAGATCTGCTTGTTGCTGATTCAGTTCTTTCTCAGTTTACTTCTAGATTTATGTGCCTTTTTCTGTGCCCGGGCTGGAATTGTGATGCAAAGAAAATGTAGTTAAGGTATTCAAGGCTTTTCCATTACCCTTATCACCAAACTTCCTTCAAAACTCAACCCATATTCTTTTTGGCCACAAACCCACTAGAGAACAGCTGATCAAAAAGGTGAAAAGTGAAGCAAACAATTGGCCCACAAAAATCCAACAGCCTAAATGAACTTTCCACCTTTCCACAATAAAGCATTCATAAGCATGGTAGTTAGATACTCCCATTATTAATGATTCACTAGCAGTGTATTCATTAGTAATAAGCACTAGTGTCATGTCAATAGTGCATCTAAATTGAGCTAATTACATTACCTGATGCCTCATATTTTATGTGTATAATTTATTCCCCATGGGATAAAACCCTTGGCTTTTCTCCAAAGACAGGCAAAAAGGTCTGGTAGTTGTTCTCCACTGGAACAAGAGCAAAGTAAAACCCTTTATATCCCATCCCAGTCAATACCCTCAGATGTGTCCAGTGCCCCAAATTTTGCAGGAACTGTGGCGTTTGCCACTTTTTCTTATGTAGAGGGCTGTGAATGGTGTTTCTGGTTCATGTTTGCTCTGCTTTTGCCCTGTGCCCTCACTCCTTAGCCCAAACTTCTGAGGCAGCTGCACGTCAATGGGAGAGAAAGCACCTCAGACATCACTTGCCACAAATACCTCTGGGAAGGAGCTAGTATTGTCCTTGATCACTCTCTCTCTGTTGCTTTGATATTGCCACAACTGTCTGCAAGTTGGCATGCTCTTTGAAGGTTTGCAGACACTAAAAAACACACAGAACTTTCTGAGGTGTCACTTTTTCTCCCAAGTAAATTGAAATACGCACCCCTTCCAGAAGCAATGTTCTTCTCTAGAGAGTATGAAGATAATGTTCACAGTAGGGAAAATCCTCAGAACATTTTCAAAACGTTTATTTTTTTATTATTAGAAATAGAGACATACACCTCTGTAAACATTTTGGCTTAATTTCTTCACTCTTTGACCAGATATGATTTCTTATGTCTTTGCATCCCCACCTGCTGATTGCCCACTTTTAGAAGTCTAAAGAGTAAAACAGTAGCAATAGGCAATAGAGACAGTCATACTGTCTAGGTTCAGGAACCTAAGTTTAGTGAATTATTTATCCCAGGCAATTACCCTGGACTTTTACTCTAGTCAGTGGAAAAAGATACTTCCAAGCATATATTCAAATCACTTAAATTACGTTCCAAAGTGGCACACCAGATGCAACCTTCTTATTTACATTTGGGGTGGTAATTTGCTTTCAAAGGAAAATTCAGAGAGCTTATGTATGTAAACTGTGCACAAGGTTGTGCAGAGTTTAGCATCTCTCTTTTTGCAGTGCCTTGATAGATGTAAGTCTAAACAGAGTAACTTTTGACTAATCTAATAAAAAATAGTGTATTGAAAATAAAATCATGGACCTGTGTTTCTGAAAACATTTTATGTCACATCCCTCAGACAGAAAAGAATGCTCCAGAGAGGGTAATATGACACGACTCTGTGGATTTCAGGACTAGCCATGTTGCTGGGATACCACCTCAAGTTTGTACAACTTCTCCTAGCACAGATTTTCAAAAGAGTTCCTTTGAAATTTATTTCCACCTGGACAGAGGACTATATTTCTCTGAAGGCTCCATTCTCTGCAGATATTTCTGCAGACCTCCTCTTATCTACATGAAAAGACATCTATGGTGTTGACTGTTCTGATTTGTCATACACATATAGAACTTTTGCTGGTGAAATTCTCCTGGGGCTGTAAGTGGGACTTTATACACTTCTGAACTGGTAGAAACTTTATGAAAGACAAACTGCTCTTTAGGGGATGATTCTTAGACATTTGGAAATTCAGATGTGCTGAGGGAATGAAACCTGCAGACTGACATACACTTTGTGCTCAATATCTATCAAGGGTTCAGGAAACACCCTCCTTGAAACACCCTGCATGTTTTGTGTTACTGACCTCAACTCCAGTAGTAGAAAGAGCACCAAAGGACAGATGTTCACAAATGCTGTCAGCTGCCTACTGTGTGTTGCTGAGGGTCATGCTCTGAACCCCAAAACCCAAAGAGGGTCCTATGTTTTCTGCAGTGGGGCTGGGATTTTTCTGTCAGCGTCCTCTCCTCTTGTTCTTCTTCTCAAAGTGCTGGGAACAAAGAAATAAATACTTAGAGTAAGCAACTCAAAACACAGGAAGATTCATCAGCAGGGACTGTATGGAAAAATCTGAAGGAAACCTTGACATAAAACAAATCCAATACCTAGTCCTACCAGAGTCTCATATTACAGTTGTACTGACTGACATATTATTAGCTGGCAAGGACTAATGCTACTGTAAAAAAATCCATGATGTCATTTCAACTGTTCAAATACTCAAGAAAATAATTTTTGAAAAACTTCCCATTCAACTTTGACTACAAATACTATATAACTAGCTAGAAGTGAAGAAATTGCCATTTCATTTTAATTGACACAATAGAAAAATACCATAAACTGGGGAATAAAAGCATGTTGTTCTAGACAAATATTTTTCAATATAATTTTATTCTCTTTTGCTGTCAACATTTGAGACCTCATAATAAAAAAAATATTTTATTTGATTTATGCATTCTGCTTGAGACTATGAATCTTGAGTTCATGTGGCAAGGTCAGAGAAGTTTAGGAATTCAGTGGTCTCAAATGAATGTCAGTTAGCTAAGAGGTGCTCAAGGAGGGTCTATTAATAATGAAAGCTCCAGGCAAATGTATAATGCAGGCTCTTTAGATCACAACACAGAGCTCACATTCTCTTCAGAGTCATCTGAGGACAAGAAGCTTTGTTGTAATGAAGAGAATATAATGTACAGTGACAGGAACAAAAATCTATATTGTGCATTCTATATGTGTGATTTTATATCATAGTATAACTATTGCTGCATAAATAATAGCCAGAGACTCATATAAATAGACAGTGAAGACTTCAAAAGACCATTTTCTAACATGCATTTTTTAATATTTAAAAATAGTAAAATATGTAAAAAGTCCAAATAGACACTATTGTATATATGGTCATAATCTACATATAGTAAACGGTTCCATATTAGTCTAATCCTATGTCTGAGTTAGGAACAAAGCTGTCTTCCAAGAGATGCATAAATAATTACTAGTATATAATATGCTCAAATCAATTTAATTTTAAAAGGTTTGTTTAAAAAATTAGAAAATAGTGATTGGAATTTTACTAGTTAGGAAAACAAAAAAGGTATTATCTGTATTTTATGAATGGAGTGCATGAGAGTCTATTAACAAATTAATAGGATGGTAGGACTGAAAGAGAGGTTTTGCTGGTTCCTAAGCCAACATTCCTATCACTGTTAGAATGTTGAGAGATTCAGATAGGCCGAAGTTATTCTTTTTCTTTGTTTAAGGACAGGCATCTCCACACTGTTCTCAAGAGCTGTATAGGTGACCCCTCTGTTCCAAGACCACGGATGGGTCCTCTAACTGCTTGACAAGGGGGAACCAGTCCTCGATGCAGTTACAGAACCAATTCAACCAAGGCTGTGTAGAGGCAGTTCCCATGGTCCAGTGACTGACTGTGCAGTCCCTGCCCCCCTCCTCAGGAACTGCTTCTGGTTTTCATGCAGGTTTGATGGCACAGGTGGACAGTGTGGCAGCACCTACACCTTGTCTGCTCTCCCAGGACGCCTGAGCTCAGAGACAATCAGCACTGACGGATCAGGCTTGGGCTGCCACTTGGGATGGACTTACTCAGGGATTTACATAGTGTGGACTAACGGGGCTGAGACTCAGCAGACATGTCAGTTCACACATTTTATACATCCAGCTCACACATCTGGCTCTTATTTCTACCAATGGCATCTGGTGTGTGCACTTCAGGAGCCAAAGGCTGGTTGTACTCAGCTGTAGCCATGCAAGTCTTTTTGGCTGTGGCCCAGTGCCTGAGCTAGCAGAGAACAGTGTGCCTGTGTGACCCAGCGTGGCAGGAATAACTACACCTGTGTCCTGTGAGAAAACTGCAGCCATCCTGCTGTACTGAGCAGCATTCCTACTTCTGCCTTCACCCACTACCTCCCCGGGTCACTTCAAGTTCTGGGAGGTGTCAGGGTTACATCAGCTTTGCTCATGAAAAACTGAGCTAAGTTGTTCTGAGTCCCACTTACCCCATTCACAGTTGTTTGTGAACATCTATAATTCCATTTCCCAAAGACAACAAACAGTAAAAGCATTTCTTATTTAAAGTACTAAATAGTAAATATATGTTATTATTATTTTCTACTAATCTTTTTAATACCAATTCACAAGAAGAAAGAGTGCAAGTTACTAAGAAGGCTGTTCATCATAAGTCGTTCTGAACTATTGAAGCCTCACTGCAAATCTTGTCCTGGGCTTCCGAACCCACATGGTACTTTCTCAGGGAACTTTTAAATTTGTTCTATTTTGTTTTTGTTTAGTTACACCATTGTTCTATTTTATCAGCTTAGTATTGCTAAGACAAAGAAAGTCACCAGTATATCTTTTAAGATAGTTCACAATCCTAAGACCTTTTAGCCCTAAACAGGATGCTGGGACACTGTAGTTGCAAAAGCATGAGAAGTCACCTCCTCTAGTCCCGTGTGATTTGTCTGCTGGCTGGCGTTTAAAGAAAGGCTCCTATCCTGGTTTTGGGAAACGGAAAGAGCGTCCCTCCGGGGATCTAGTAAAAGGCTCATAATACATTTATGTCACAGAGATCAGAACAAATGAAAGAACTAATGTTTCTAGCCAGGATCAAATGCTTGGAGAATATCCAGACTGGTGTGATATCCAAGAATGACTGCTTAGAAAGCTCTATTTTACCCTTTACCAGCTTGTGGAGGAAGGCCAAGCATTTGTCACCTAGTTTTGTATGATGTTTTGAGATTTTTATGCTGTTATTAGAACTGGTCCTAACATGAACTTATGAGATGGAACTTCACCTATACATGCCAGTTGGGGAATGTGCTTGTCAGCTTACATCTGCTATTACAGAAACATGGTTTATAAAATCAAATATAAGATATAACCATAATCCTCTAGAGTCCATGTAAGTGCAAAAAATCTTATATAGACAAGGCAACATGTAAATAAGCAGAATGATGAGATTTTCACAGCATGTAGTAATATATTTACTTCAATAAAAGCATGGACAGGCCATAACAGTCAGACCCCTACACCTATTAACTCCTCACAGTCAAGTGGGTTACAAATGTCAAAATACTGATAGTACTTGTAAAACAACTAATTTGGTTAGTAGCATTTCATGTTTCAATGTTCTGAGGACATTCTGAGGACACAGATTAAATTGGCACCTCAAATTTAATTTACTGCTTCTCTACTTCATTTCAAAATTCTTGAGTGACTTACTAATCTCTTGATTTGCATCTGATGGCATGCACACAAGAGAAAGGTAATAAAGGTTTAATCATTTGCCAGTTGGGCTGCAGAGAGACAGTTGTTTGTTTCAAATGCAACATGTTTTTTGGAAATGTTTAACATTCCTAGTTGCAGCTGTTACAAGTTTTAAATGTTATGCTTCAATTATGACTGCTGTAGGGGACCCCAGAGGCCGTTCCATGATGTGAATGTTTAGCTCTGTGTGTTGCAATCTATTTCAGAAGTCCCAAGCAGATATTAGCTTATTCCTATACCAAACTTTTCACAGGTGCTGAGTCTGGAAGGGACCCACATCATTTCCCAAAATGTTCTCTGCTTTGAATGCAGCCATCACTGGGGCCCAGATGAGGGAACATGCCACAGAGCGCCTAATCCTTGTAGACTAGATCAGCATTTAAAGCATCCTAAAATACAGGATTATAAAGACAACTGTCTTTTTCCCCTCGAGGCAGAGATAAGACAATTCAGAACTCATTGAAGAACCTTTAGAGGATGTTTACAAAGAAAAATGCATTGTGGGGAGACAATCTTTTGCATACCACCGTGGACATGTCATTTAAATTGTATAAGGAAGTTCTTCATCACTTTTAATGGGGAAAAAGCAATTTTCCTACTTTTTTCTCCACTCATCTTTTGACCTCTAGCTCAGGGAGAGATCAGACCTAGGAACCAAAAATACATGTTTACAAATAGCACTATAATATCCACACAGCCACTAGTACTAGATGCCTTTTTTTCTTGTCCATATTCCTCTAGCAGGTCTAAAAAAATAAAGTCATTAATAACTAAGTAATTAGAATTAAGCTAAGGGAAATTTCAAATGTAAAAGCTTGTCTAAAGATGTTTATTGAAGCTCCCTTGATGCAATCGCCTTTGGCTATGTTACAGCCATAGCTTATTTTGAGGAGCTTGAATGTCTGCAGTCTGAAAAAAACCGTGCTGACAGGAAAACTTAAATGTAACAAATGTTGTAAAAAAAGGCTAAATCTTTAATGGCCATTGTTTTGTTTCCACTGTGACTTGAAATGAGAAATGAGAAGGAGGTTTAGGTTGGGCTTTAATGAGAGATTTTTCACTTAAAAACATAATTAGGATATTGAAAAGTCTAACAAAAGATAAAGATTCAAACAGCATGGAGTTGAAGAGCAGTGAGTGGAGAGCACTTTGGGGCATGGCTGATGAATAGCAGACAAAGAAAAAAGATGGATTAGAAAGATCAATGGTTCTATTCATACTTATTTCCCAAATTTCACTGTAGTCTTTGGAATGGGGATTATTATTAATTAGGCTCTTGCAGCTCCTTTTGAACACTTATTATCTTGGCTAAGAAATACCATAATTAAACATAATATGAAAAACATGGTGTTATTGAGATTATTTTTCAATCCACGGCTGCACATGTGTACCTATGCTGAAGCCCTTGAGAAATGTTAAAAATGCTAAAATGTTAAAATAAATGAACATTTATTTTAACCTTTCTCTTAAATTGTTAAAACTCCATTTTTTTTCCTGCCTAAATTCCTCTCATCCTGGAGACAAGGAGGGAGAAAGACAAGTTGCTGGCACCATGGATCAAATACACTCAAACTAATGTTGTAAGGGTCAGTGCAGACTGGAGATTCAGGAGGAGTAAGATCCACTCTGCAGTAGAATGGTGCCATCAGTCAGTGTATTAATTTGCTAGTAACTCATGGAGTCATCCTGGACAATGACTCTGGATTCTGGATTCTGATAAGTACACATGGTCTTCAATTCTCCTTCCTCCATTCTCAAAAAACAAAACAAAACAAAACACACTCAAAACAACACTGAAGAGAGAGCTATATCTATATGAAAAAGAGCCAAATTCCCAAACATGGTTAAAGTCTGGTCACCTTTTTGTGCATCCTGCTTTGGACCAGCTACCCCAGGCATTTAGGCTTGGATGGGCCTAATTTTAACCTCGAATATCACCACTGGAATGCCTTAAAAACACTGAAATTATTTTAAGAATTCTTTATTACATTGACTTACAGGTCAGACAAGAATATAGACCACTGAAAATGGACTCTTGCTCTTCTTAGCTCTTGTAATCCACTCTAGAGGTGGAACAAAAGCTTTTACAGGACTGGAATGCAGCACTTTTAACTTTACTACTATGAAGCATTTATTTCTAGACAGGATTACTAGTTCACTTATAGAAGATTTTAACCACCAAAAAAATTCTAATTTTTGCTATTAGAAACATTTTATAAGTGAATGTCTGAATGTAACACCTAATGCTTCCACTGCAGATATTCAAAACTATTGGATAACCACTTTTATTTAGATGCCAAAATACAGATGTAGGAGTCAAAACTCATCAATCAGGTTTCAGTATCTGTATTTCAGACTACAATTCCTATCTCATCTTCATTTAGAAAAGAAAAAACAAACAAAAAACCAGAACCAAAAACCAAAAATAAACAAACAGAACCAAAACAAACTGCCCCCCCCCAAAAAAACCCAAAAAAACCCAAATAAAAACACCCAACTTATACCTGAGCCAAAACTGAAACATTGATTCATTTTGAATTTTCTTGCACCTAGTGTTATTAAGAAAATAAAGGATGATGATTGGAAAGGGAAGCTAAAGTGGAGATTGAGAAAAGGATTCAGAGAGAAGTGTGAGAAATAAAGTATGAAGAAGTGAGTGAAAGGGTGAAGACAAAACAAGATTAAATGGGATAAGATCTGGGAGAAAAATCCTCTCTGGTCAGACTTATAAAAACTGATGGCCTAGTGATTATAATTTTGTTTATAGATTGTCTCTGAACCACTTCCAACATCAGATAATTTAGCCATGGCTGGAGCTTAGGAACGAGTTACCTGTTTCCTCTGTGGAAGGAAAATCACTTTGCGAGACATTTTGTAGGGCATTTCATTGATTCAAACTGTAGCTGAAGTTGGCACCTGATAATAGCAGAAATTAATTTTTGGACTCTGGCCAAACACAGAGATCAAAAAGATTAACAAAAAGATACGCACTTTCAGAAAGTCTGATTTTCAACACTCACTCATGCAAATATTAAGTTATTGCTCATGTAACCAGGATTCAGAATAAAAGGGGGACATGTGTAAGAGTGTTAATGTAGTTTTTGGTGCACACCATATAATGGGTGAACCAAGGAAATTAAAAGCTATGTTATGCAAAATGAATATAAATGCAGGATTATTTTGACAGCTCCTTTGGAAAAAATGGTGGACTTCTGTAAACTGAAGAGTAAAACATGAGTAGTTTAAGTAGGTGTTTAGTGTAGGGGGGTTTAGCTTTGCTGTGTTAGCAGTCATTGTCTTATATCACAACTGGAAAATCTGACTCTGAGAGTGGGAAAAGCATCATGCCTCGGGGTCTCAGGATGAGAGACAACTGGGTAACTTCACTTCAGATTGTTTATGGGAACTTTCTGATGGGGATGCAGGTGGAAGGAATCACAAGCTCAGCCATAGTCACAGGGCTGGAAAAAATTTCTTGAGTCATGTGAAATTTGGGATAGTGAACTTGGAGAACACAGATAGAAGCACACTCAGTGAGATGAGGGCTAATGCTATGCATACTTCAGTCTATTTGTCTGAGGACATTATTTTTTCTGCAACTGTAGGGGAGCTGCTGTCCTGCACTGTGAGAGCCATCTTTTTCTTTAGACATCAAGCCCCAGAGCCTTTATCTTGTTTTCAGCTCTGTAAATTATTTCCTTCTAAAATTATAGTGAGCTTTAAAGGGCAGGTAATCTTTTTTCAATGCTGATGTAACTTGTTCCATCCTGTAGTACTTGTCCCTGTATTCTGTCTCTTATGTCCAAATTTCAGAACCAGGAAGCTGAGGTAGTCAGTACAAGCAAAGAAAATGTGAATCTGTCATTCCTCTAAACACATCACTAAAACCATCTTGGAAAACAGCCCAGGCTCTTCCAACTCTACGTCTTCAGCCATTAGAAATGGAGGTCAACAAATTAAAATAATAAAATATATATATATAGGGTTTCTGCTCATGGGCTCTGCACAATCACCATCTCCACCAGCATCCTAGTGCCCTCTTAACTCCAGCTAGAGGTCTCTGAGACCATCACCTGCTTTGACCCTTGCTTCCATCTCCCTCTGAATGCAATAATACAGCAGCCTGGCACAAAGTGCTTTTCTCTAGATGCAGCAGTTTCACAGATGTATACACTACCCTAGTTTTCTAAAAATAACAAAGGACAGGAAATGCTGAGCTTGACTTCTTCCCCCCTGAATCACAGAGCATTCAGTGGCATAAGTGAAAATGAGAGCCATAAAGCAAAATCTTTGATACAGACCTTCAGGGAAGTGGGTTAGTAATATATACCATATTTTTTATTTGGTAAGAAGTTCAAACTTCTTAATGTCCTGTTACATATCTGAAGCATTATGTGCACATGCCTGACCAATTAGGTTAAGTCTATACATCATGCTGTTTCATCACTTACTTAAATTCAGTGAATTATTTCCCAGCCAGATTTTATTTTCTGATGTACTCATCCATCCATGTGAGGAGCAAAGCAAAGGAAATGGGTCTCTTCTTCTACTGTAGAAAAAGAATCATAACTATAAAACCAAAATTCTTCTGTTCTTGGTGCTGTTGTCATGAAATATATTCCATGAAGTTTGTTTAACTAAAAGAAAAGTTGAGATCTCAGGATGATTCCTGTCTTCTAAATATATGATCTAGAAAACTGAGAAAAGTAAAGATCTATTATAACCTACTGAAGAAATATCTTCAGGCTTGCAAAAAGTAATCCAACAGGGATTCTAGACTATCTGTACAGAATGACCTTTTGTAATTCTGTGGACCTTTGAGGACAGTATCAGTATAGCTGGCATTCAGTAACAGCCAGCTGGGCTAACAAATGGACATAGAGGAAAATCCTGGTATGCAATACAGATGCTTTGCACTGTTCTGGCACACACAAAGGCTAATGCTGCCTGCTACCTCAGAGGTTTTAAGTATTATACATCCAGATAAGAACTTTTCCAGTCTTTCTAAATCTCTGTATAAGTGATAAAGCATGGCTGAAAAGCAGACATGACACCTGGCATCTATAATACTTTTTCAAACTTTTTACCACTTGGCTATTGTTTCCAGCAAAAGAAGGTTAAAACAATGCAGTGCACTCTTTCCCAAACATTCAGTACATAGAAGCAAGGAGGCAAAAAGCCCCAAAGAAAGTCATGAAGTAGTGAAAAGGATTGAGAACAGGTTTGAACACTGTTCTAGCAAACTAGATTGCAGATTTGGGGAGGATCAGAGAAGCTGATAGAATTTTTTTTAATTGTACACACAAGCAAATGCAAGAGCACAGAATATATGCAGAAGAGCAAATCTGAATCAAGAGGCAATTTGTAATACCTGTTTTTTATAACAGCTGCAAGCATTACATCAGTAGATGATACAAATAATAAAGGTATTTTTAAAAAAAATCCCAGGTTTTCTCCTCTATATTTATGACACCGATCAGCTTTTTATGCCTTCATTTTACAACTACTGTGTTTTCAGTTTACCTTCTTGGCAATCAAAACTGAAAAGGCACTTTATAACATCTGTATGCAATTTTTACAGACACTAGTGATTCATAAACTTTGATTTCAAAGACATTTCCTACAACTCTTCTTGCTCCACAGGACCACATGAGTTTCCCCACAAAAAATGCTTGATTTGTTTCCAGAGTTTATCTCACAATTTCTGTTGTCTTGAGGATGAAGTGGTTTTGTTATAGCTCAATCATTGGGAGCTATTAACTCAGCAAGTTCAAACAAATTCCTGAGCCAGGAAAGGGTCCCTTAACCCTTTTTTGCTCTGAGCTTCTTTTGTTGCTTTTGCTAAATAGTTCTGAATTTTTAAAAAATCCACCAAAAGGCAAGCAAACAAACAAACAAGAAAAAACAACCAAAAAACTGAGAGAACAAATCTAATAATAATTATAATAATATAATTTAAACTTTATCTGTATTGATTTTATGATTGAAACAGACAAAATATATATTAAGATAAGGTGGGAACAAGTGAGGAAAGAAAGTGGTAGTTAGTTGGAATAAATTGAAACAAATGTTTTCCTAACAAAAAACCAGAATATGCAAGTAATAAAATATTGCTCTTGATAATGTTATTAAAAAACCATATATTAAAATTCAGTCAGGGTTGAGGCCACACACTGGTAATTTAAAGCTTAAATACATTTTGAAACTCTCCTAAATATCTCACATGTAATTTTGTAACATCTGTTGAAAAAGCCCATTTTGGGAATCCCAAAACCATGTGATTTTCTCGGAACTACTGCTTTGCTGAACTGGAATTGCAGACAAGAACGTCTGATCCATGCTAAATGCAGTCATCCTTGCTACCACATCACAGTGATGTCTTGGAAGTGACAAATGAGGAGGGAATTTCTAGCAAGTAGCATTCTTTGGGCTTTTAATGGGATCTAGTTTGTGCTCAGGGACTAAATACTTTAAAAAAAGCAACACATAAAGAATGAGTCCAAGATGTGTAATTCCTGCAATTGTTTGCTTCAGGAAAATATCACAGGATAAGGAGAAATTGTGAATTCTGAGGTTTTATTGGAGTAGTTTCAGGCATTGCTGTACACTTAAATGAAGAGCAATAAAAATATTTGGAAGTATAAGGAAAAGGAAACTGTTCTCTAAAGTCAACAGAGAGGTGGGTTTTATTTGGTGGGATAAGGCAAGATCAGGTACAATCATATAGATATTTTTGTGATTACTGTTTTGAAGATTTTATGGTATTAAAAAGCATAACTATGCTTTCAACTAGTTGTGGGGTCTCACAGTTCCCAGTCATTCAAAAAAAAAACCCACAAGAAACAAGGTCAGGACTTTTTAGCTTTAAAGGATTCAGTGTATTCTACCTAGGTGAGTTAAGCTGAGAGCTAGAAAATGCATCTACATCTTTTCAAACCTGACCTTAAGGGTGTTTTTCAGCAGGTGGAAGTGGATGCAAAAGATGTGGACAGGAGTGTTTTCAAGGTGAGAGTTCTGAGTTTGGCTTGCGTCATTCTTCCAGGACCTCTCCAACATTACTGGTGGAGGTATTTCCTGACATGCCTCCTGCTTACTTATGAGGCTGGCTGAGAATTTGGTGCACACTGAGCAGTTTCAGCATGAACTGACAAACTCACAGGCAATAGTGATGAGTTGAAAACTGGACCAGAAGAAAGAAGTCATTTACTTCATCTGCATGCTCCACAGAGGGAATCTCCACTGACAAGACAAAATATCACTGGCATGGGTCTGGTTGGTTTCCCAGTCAGACTTAATGTCTTACAAGGCTACACCAGTAGTAAAAAAGGTCTATTTTCATGTAACCAAAATTATTACATGGTTTGGGATGGAAGAGGAAAATTGACTTTATTCCCTAGCTGTACTGGGAACCTGTTGAAGTAAAAATGGCTCTAAGATGGTCTTGCAGTCACTTGAGCTGCATTTTGAAACTCAGTTTATAGTTGGCACAGAATCAATGGGTGTTCAGAATACAAACACAAGGAGAGAGATGAGTCAGTCTCTTACAAAAGAAGTATTAAACTACCTTAACAATACTGCTTTGCAGTTAACTGTGGACTTTTTCACTTGCTCTATCAGACAAAATTCTAGTAAAACTGAAATATAAATTTTCACAAAGGTTCTTCATAATAAAAAATAAATCTTTCTTGTGGCAGGGCTACACTTTGTCAGGCAGATCTGTAGACTTGAGGAGATGTGTGTTTTGTGCAAGTGGCCTTGTAGGAACATCTGCAAACATTGTCTTCTCAAAGAACAGGGAGCTGATGGCCCAGAAGGATTTGGTCCCCAAGGTTTTTCCATGTTCACAGTTCCTATTTCTGCTGCTAGGACAATGGAGAAGGGTGTTGCTGGAATATAGCCCACAGCAAAGAGATTGCTCAAACAGAGGATCTTGATGTTAAAATTATGTGTTACTGGAATTTTGGTTGGTAGTTGCCAACATCTTGGAACAGTTTAGTCTTTGCTATACTATTGAAATTATTTTCAGTGGGAACATCTGGAACACAAAGATGTTAAGTAAAGAGAAATCCCACAGAATGATGGGAGAAGGTATCATCTTATTATATGGTGTGACAGGGTGGTCTCGTGAAGGAATGTTATAGTGGAGATTGGCTGAATGAATGGAATATGCATAATATGAAATCTCATCGTTGCCTTGTGTGGGAGTTAATTTGTTTCTTTTCTATATCTTATCTTTTGCTTTTATATTACACCTATATATGGCTGCTGTCTTTCTGTTGCCCAAATGCTACATAGTCTACAAAGAAAGCAAAATGTATTGTGTGGGTTAGTCTAAAAAACAAATTAGCCAATTGCTCAAACCTCCTTGGCAGCTGACCTGAGGAAGCTACAACTGTTGCCCAGTTTCTGTGTGAAAAGACCTGCTGAGAAAATGGACTGGTGCTTCAGAACAGAGAAAATTGTGTTTGGTGGGGTGTCTTTTTCTTTCTTCTTCAGTACAAGTGCTGGAATATTTTTCAAATAAGTCGGAACTGCTGCTTCCCTGTGAAGCCACGTATACTTGGGACATACAAAGGATTAAGATCCTCTTATTATTTTAAGACTTGGACATCTCAGAGGTGTTACTTAGAGGAAAACTTATAGTACACAGAAATGGTACAGGAAATTGTCCCAGGGAGCTTAACTTCTTTGGCTATTATTTACGCTGAGGAAGAAGAGTTGTTTAACTGTTCACTTAAACTGCAGTTCACTTAAACTGCATAATTAGTTCAATTAAACTGCAGGATGGCTGGAGCAGAGGACTTACACCCATGGCTATCCAAAGACATTTTATACAGTAGCAGAAAGACATGAGCTCTATGTGGTTTGCAGCAGAAGTTTTCCACTGGTAAAGTGGAATATTTACCTGGGAACAGACAAGAGACAGATTGAGGGAGTGTAGAGAGTAAAAAGCTTTACTTGGAAGATCAGAGGAAAAGGGAATGTCTTCCATGAAGGGAAAGTAAAAAAAAAAAACAAAAAAAAAACAAAAAACAAAACAAAACAAAAACAAAACAAAACAAACAAAAAAAAAAAAACAAACAAACAAAAAAAAACAAAACAAAAAAAAAAAAAAAAAAACAAAAAAAAAAAAAACAAAAAAACCCCACACTCTTACAGCTAGAATTTCTGCAAGTAGGACAATGCAGTTTGTGAGTTGTGCCATACCTTTCAGCAAAAAATGGATCTATGTCCATTTAGCAAATCAGTACATGAGCGCAGAAAGAGGGTCACTTTCTCTGCTCTACATCAAAGTGTTTGCTGCAAACAGGTGCTCTCTCCTCAACAACAGTGGTAAATGGTATGGAATGGGAAACAAAATGGCCCATTTCAGGCCTTTTCCCCTTGCAGTCTGGGGAAAGAAATGCCCAATTATGTCAAGCCCAGATGGTTCATGTAAAGAGTAGGTCAGTCATACTGTTCTTCCATTTCTGTGAGTGATTTTATAATCATCTCCTTGATGCTGGCTAGTTTTTAAGTTCCCAAGAAGAGCTCAGGGGAGAGAGATGCTTAAGCCTAGACATCTTTTTTCATCTGGGTTTCCTGTCACAATGCCAGTGTCTGTGTGTGCAAAGTTCTGGCAGCCTGAAACACTTTGCTATATTTTTTCCCAGGCTTCAAAAGGCAAGGTAAACAATGGGCTTATGACTCCAGGGCAAGCATCAGTAGCCAAGAGTTTACGAGGTAGATCATCTTCTTTATGATTCTGGCATCACTTTAAGTATTTTGCCATGTAGAAGGGATGTATGAAAGAAAAAGAAACTCTTTTAGTGGTTTCTGAGAATGCAGGTTTAATGCCTTAAGGTGATTTCTGGTCCACACAGGTTTCATAGGTTTTTGATTCTTGATAGAGGTAAAAGAAAGAGCAACTCTGCATCAAAGACTAAATAAAATCTATTTAAAGCCAAAAAGAAAAGTCTAATTTTTAGTATCTCCTTGAAAGATATTTGGACTTCCTTGACAGTTCAAACAATACCTAAATTAAAAAAGAAAAAGGGGCCATGGAACCTTAATAGTTCTCTGAATATTTATTTTAAATGTTTTAAATACACTAACAGGGCAGTCATGAGTTCAATATGCATAAAATGTGCTTCTTTTGTGCTAAAATACTGCTATAGAATCTAGTAAACATAATCTTGTAACTGGTAAGGTCTAAACATGAGAGCATAATTTAAAGCCTGATTTTGTATTGTTTTGCCAAGACAGACAATTCTAAAATCCTTAATTTTTCAATACCACTTCTAATGAGTAATCTAGTAATCTGGGATGGGAATGTGACATTTAACAATTGAGACTGAGAGGGAAATATATATGAAGAGCAATGAGATGTTCTTAATGATCTTTTCCAACCTAAATGACTCAATGACTCTATGAAGTGAATTGCAATTTAGGGCGAAGTGAAAAAGAGAACCCTCAGAAAAATGTAAAGCAGAGAAACCAGGAGATATTCTAAGAAAATATCAGGGTAAACTTCTGATGGGACAAAGTAGAGATGACAGATTAATAATTTGGAGTGCATTATTAGGTTTACTGAACAGTGGCAGGAGCAAGTTGTATTCAAACTGGTCCATCCCACGTGTCACCCTAGTGCCAATTATAATGGCTACTAAGCCATTATAACTGTTGTAAGTTACAGTGGTGCTATACATAACATGGGGTCTCTCTCTTTTTTGTTTTTACTACACTGACGTGAAATCAAAGTTATTTAAATATAATACAAATCCAGTGCAATCTGGAAAAGTAGGCTGGATGACCATATAGCAACTTGAACTTTCTGCTTTACATCTGTCTCAGATTAGGGAGTGGAAATCTGGTTTCTAATACAATAGTGGAAAAGGCAGACCTTGTACTAAGAAGACTTTTGGACATGGGACAAAAGTCATAACAAATAATCAGTGCATTCACCAAAGCAAGAGATTAAGATAGCAGAAAAACCTCTGTTAATAGAAAATCTTTCCCTCTTCCCTTTTTCTTTATCATTTTTTGCCCTTTTTAAGTGTGTGGTTTCCTCAAAAACATATTATCCCGAGAAAAAGTTCTGTAGATTTGGAATTGCAGTCAAAAAGAACTACTAGTAACTTTAGCATGTCATATCTGAATAACAGGAAAATTTTCCTCTTCTTCTACCAGAAGTTGTTATCATGTGCTGCAACTGTCAGTCCTCCCTTGGTTGTCCAAGCTATACTACAAATTTCATATATCCTTTTGCCTCATGTTCTTAGAAGAAGGTATAAATGGTCTAAAATGACAGACTTGATCTGAGAGCTTATAGTTAACTGGAGAGATTGAAATTGTGTTCATTTTCACAACATTTTCACATTCCATTTGCATAATTTCTTAAGGTGGAAGATACTGCCCAGAAAAGCATCTGTGGTATCAGAGGTCTAAAACATCTCTGGCTGGATTAAGCCCTTCTTTGCTCCAGGCAACTCACTTCTTCCATTTACTTGACTTACATAACCAAAGAACTCTTATATTTCACTAGAAATGACTTATAATATGTTCCATTACAATTATATCTCCATACTCATTTAATTTAGTTCCAAGCAAAGAAAAATTCTGATCTTCAGCTTACTGGTATTTCATTTGTTTTCTTGAGTATTTATGTAGAACCTCCACCTCAGAACAGACATTCAGGCAAGGTGAACCTTGGCTGATGCCAAAGTCCCTAGTCCTGGGATCAACTCTGTATTTGTAGACATATTTGCATGTATAAAAGTCCCAACTCTGTCAAAATGCATAAGCAACGCTGACTGCAACAGCTCTGAAAGTCTGTGAGAAATTTGACAGGGAGAAAAGTATATTTTACAGTTCCCAGAAAGGTGCTGCTGCATCTAATTTATTACACAAAGTTCGGGGATGCAGTAGTTAAGAGCCTTCCTAAATTAGATGATCTGCTCATGGGGCCACTAGGATGTGCACGGTGGATTTTCTTTGTATGAAGCTCACTGGAGAAAATGGATCACTTTTGCTCAAAATCTCATGCTCACAAAATTTCACGTGTCAGTTTTAAGTGCAAAATGAGTCTCCTGAGATTCTGAGTTTTGAAATATTTGTGGAGATGCATAGGCACTTTCACACAGCTTTATCTCAGCAGTGTAAAATTCCCATGATTTCTCCTGAGTACTCTGTAACTGTATAAAACCCTGAAACAGTTGAGAAGGATCAGATCAGCCTGCTGTTGTAATGGGGAGAGTTCAGACTACATCTGTTCTAAGAAAAAAATATATACAAATGTTGTGGATCTGTTAGCCATTTTCCTTTACTAAATATAGCATAGTGAGCCTGTCAGTCAATAACCTGAGGTTTCCTCAGCCTTTTGGGGGGATTCTTTCCTTCAAAGGACTTTTGAGAACCTCTGAAGCGACCATCTCTCAAACTTTTATTTTACTGTCTGGTCCCACTATTGCTGGAAAAAAGAGATTAATCAGCAGCCAAAGCCTCTTATGCTTGTCTCTCCATAAGATTTATGCATCAAAGAGCACTCTGCTCCAGGGGTAAAGGTCACTTTCACAGATACATTTCCCCATATATCGCCAACTGTTTCTACTTTTCAAAGAGCAGTGGGCTCCCTCATTCCAGCTATGTTTCATGACTACCTTAAAAAAAAAGCAGTTTAGAAGAGAGCCCTCTCTATTTGTTTCTTTTGAAAGGTTTTACAGATAGGTGATAGAATTGCTTTTTTCAGTTTTTGATACTCATTTGAAATACTTTCTGTGCCACTTTGAAGTCTTCTGCCACATTCAGAACCCCAGTGCTGTAGACAAGTGAACTTTGATGGGTTTTTTTGCATTTGAGACTTCTCTGGAAACCAAGCAAAGGAGAAGACAGAAGAGAGAGGGGTGGTCCAGGACCATCAGGCTAATCTTCATCTTCTCAGTGTGAACAGGAGCACACAGAGAGAAAATGAGAAAATTCTTAAAGAAACTGAGATGGGAACCAAAGAAGAGGAAAAAGCAGATAAGGGAGTTAGGGAAGTACCAGGTAAAGGTGAGTGAGGCTTGCAGAAGACACATTAAGAATCTGAGAAAAATTGCTACTTTTGCTGTCAAACCTAAAATTAACAAGCATTAAATTAGTTCAAGCTGAAACATTAACTATCAGTGTTTAAAACTGCTACTATGTCTATTTTCATAGTAAAGACTTATGGACAAAAGGACTTGGATAAATCAAATTCATTGATTCTTCAGGTCTGTAGAGATCCTCAGTTCTTCACCTGGAAAAATTCAAATCAGTGTGACAAGATCTATCTTTTTGCATACCCACACTACTGTTCTGTGAAAATGAAATTATAAATTACACTCTTTTACTCTTTCACTTTTCAACCTGCCATTTACTTACATTTCTAAGAGGTATATTCTTGGAAGTGATCATTACATCACAAAAGGTTTTTCACTTGCTGGAGTTCACTAACCATACCTTTCCATGTCCTGTCTCCTGGAAGGTCTTGACAAAAATTCCATATATTTAATTATTAAATAAGAAAGTCAGGCAAAATTTTCTTAGTAACTTTATTACTCTCCCCTACTCTCCACTCTCTCTACTACTACTCCAAGGAGCCACAAAAAAAGTCAGTCAACAAAAGAAAACAGCAATCTTCCAGCTCTTCAATAACCAGCAAGAGCCTATTTTTGTCCAAATTTTTTTTTTTTTTTTTTTTTTTTTTTGGAGGGGGGTTGTTGTTGTGTTTTGCTTTGGGGGTTTTTTTGCAACCAAAGTTTTTCAGACATCTTTATGTCTATGCTAAATGAGAAAAAACACAAGCCAAAACAATCCTGGTACGACTATATGACTCTGTCCTCCCCATTTCAGTGACCTCTTTAGAGGACATTCTGGTTTCCATTTTCCACGTGCTTGTTAGCTTGACAGCTGGGAGATATACCTATACAATTGTAGATATACATATACAATATATTTTCTCTCCATTTTAAAGATATGGTTTCATTTCCCCCTCCTTTTATTGACAGACTTGTCATTGATTTCAGTGTTCATAAAAGCAACGATGACAGATAGATGTCTGTAACTGAACAACCCACACTGGAGTTCAATTGTTCTAGCAGGTATTTCTTTTTTGCTTTTTCCTACTGACTTTGTTTCCTTTTCTCTGAAACAAGTGTATTTGGGGACTTATGGATTATTTTCATTGAACAATGTAAAAAATATGGAGTCTTGCTGGGCAGCAAAATTTCCTACTTTTTTTTCTTCCCTTCTGCATAGGTTCACATTTCTTTGATTTTGATGAAATTTTAAAAGTTTGATTCTAACTGATCTCACATTTTGTCTTCTTAGTATTCTTCTGTTTTTCGAGAGAGTAAGGCTTTTTGATATCTTGTAAGTGCTCATAACCAGCTCTGTCATCAACCCATTTAGTATGCTAGTTGTTCCACAAAAGACAGTTCTTTATTTTTTGTGGATCATTCCATGATACTCACAAAATTGTTTAATTCCAACTCTTAAAATGGGTTCTATGAAAAACAAACTTGCAAAACCTACAAGTGAGATGAAGATGGTTGCAGGAAAAGGAAGAGCAATCACGCCACTAGAAGTGGGGGGGTTCTTTATGGCAAAACTAGAGCTTTCTAAAAACAAAATGCAAGTTGGCAGCTTGTGAGGCAAGTGAGGTTTTAAGAAGAATTTGGAGAGAAGTACAGGTGCTTTTCCAGGGATTTGAGTCAAATATGTCATCTGGAGTGGTCTCACCTGTCAGCACAGACAGTACAGGGAAATACCAAGACCTGTCTATTTGTCCCTGTTTTTCAAAGTAGAGCAAACTGAATTTCACACATAAAACACAGTTCCCTCCATCCCCCTGCCCCTTTCCTTTCCCCTGTTTTATTTGTCTAGCAGTTGCCAGCAGGGATCAGACAGTAGGAACAGTTCAGTCAGCACCTTTTTCTGGGGCACAAGCACCAGACCAGAATTTATTTGCTTTATTCACTGCAGGGATGATCACTACATCCAAGAAAAAATCCTCTCCTGCAGGGTAGTGGTGCTTTGCCACCAGCCCAGTCAGCCAGCTCTGACTGCAGATTTTAAGCTTTGTTTCATGCCCCTCGGGCTGAGAGAAGCCTGCTCCTTCTGGAATGCTAACCATCCTTGTGAGATTGGATGCCTCTGTTTCATCAGACAATAAATTAGAGAGCTGGCGTTGGGCTGGAAGTGCCCATTTCACCTAGCTTGGGGTGGGGATAAAGAGCCGTGGTTGAGCTCTGATTTAAAAGACCGGCCAAGAGTTGTATTTATCAAGTGGATCTCTATCCATCTTCTGGGTGGAAAACGGTAGCTGGAGCACTTCCCCTGCCGACGCACACTTTATAAAGCCGTGGGGGGGTTGGGAAGGGGCTCAGTGAGAACAGGAGGGGGGGGGCTGCTTTGGGAGGCAGCCCGCAGTGACACGGCAACCCAGACATATGGTGTCATTACTCAGCCGACACAAATTTGACACTTGGTGAATTTATTATATTTTGGTTTGCTCCTGGTGCCTGAAAGGCTTTGCAACTGTCTCTTCATAGGGCCTGTCACAGATGTTGATGTATTTTCCTCCTCCACAGCCAGGTTTTACTGTGGAAACTGATACAACTTCACGATAGAATTTCTGGATGAATTATTCACGCATTGCATGCTTTCTGCACATAGGGGGTTGGAAGAAATCCATCCTATTCAATAAATGGCCTCTTTAATCCCCCTTAACAGAGAATTTTCCCTGACTTTAAACCATTTCTATTATCACCTTTGTGATCCTAATGTTTTGGATAACATATTTATAGTTAATAGCTTTGTTAAATTTTTCACTATATTTCACCTTAAAGTGCAATTAAATTCTCCAGACGCAGTGATGAAATAGATACATCGAAGAGACAATAAACCATATGGCACAGATTCTCATCATCTTAACTTTTGGTAGCCCTTTTATTTTCCTTTTTTTTTTTTTTTTTTTTTTTTTTTTTTAGATCATTCCATGTCCAGTGATTTATAGGCTAATTCCTGAAATATCTCAATATTTGTTGTTGTAGACAGAATGGGCTGCTGCTAATGCTGGTACCATCTGTGGAGATGATTTTTTAATTGAAAAGAATTTTCAGTCTTGAGAATAGAGAGTTGGGTGAACTCATCACTGCCCCCTGAGAGAAGATTAATGAAATGAAAACGTATCGTACCGCTTTAATACCTGGAGAAGTAATAAGGATGCATCAAGTGACAATATAGAGCATGGTGCGTGGGGTTAAATTGCTTTAACATAACAGGCAAAGTCTATCCAAGAATTAAAAACTGCATTTGCTGTTTTAAAAACTACTGAGGTATTAATGCTTTGTACCAAAACTCCTCATTACATTTTCTTCCTGACTTCTAACTCCAGATTCACATTCTCTTGCTCTTGACCCCATATGCTATAATTCATACTCCCAAAATAACCCTGTTTAATTTAGTATTAAATAGATACTTGCCTATAGCAAATCAAATGGCTGCATGGATATTAATGGATATTAATCTTATCCCAAACTTGTGATATTACTTTTGAAAAACAGAACCGAGTAAAACTATGTAAATTGATATTCACTATCTAAAATATACGAGTTCTAGTTTTGTCTTAGTATAAAGTTTACACTGCCTTAACAAGAATTAGTAATTTAAAGCCTATAATATTTTTCCCCAGATTACTGTGCTTTGTATATTGTTAATACAGGCTGCATTGCTGAGTTGCCAGTTGTTAAATTGGAATTTATATTCATATTTTGGAAAATTGCCTTTCTCCACAAAGTTCCATAAATTAAGATCTCAGCCCTGAACTCTCATGGCAGTATTCAGAAATGGAAAATATTGAAACTACCTGGCCTTCACCCCAGAGTTTTGTAGAAGGATGACTAATAAGCATTTAAGGTATTATAAATAAGAATTTCCCAGAGTGTTTCAATTTACACAATAACTTTAAATGAAATGCAGAAACTACATTATTTTTATGGCTTTAGTAAAAAACTAGTGCATTTTTTTTCTTAACTTTTTTCCTCAAACAATTGCATATTATTCATAAATGTACTTGAAAACTTAAATTGACAAAATCCTGTCGTTGCTACATCATAGTTCCTTGAAATAAGAAACACTACAGTAAAATATATTTTGATAATTTGAAAAAGAATATTTTTTTCAATACCTTGTAGCTTTATTATAAGTTTACAAAGGGAAGGAGATTTTCTTCTCAAAATGGATTAAGCTGAGCTGGACAGACACCATCATTGTTTCCCAGTCTGAACCCTAAGCTCTAGTTTCTCCTGGTCCAATCAAGTAAGTAAAGGGAAACAAATTGCAACACTCCAGAAAATAGATGCTGTTTTAAATAATAAATGGTCTGATTGATAAATCAGACAATGAAGCAAATATGGAATCCAAGTACTTATTTAACTCTGCTTTTTTTACATTAATACACATACAACAGTCAAGAGAACTGCCAATGATTCTGGTGTAATATTTGGAGATCCATTTCTGGAGATAGGAAATCAGAATGTGGGGCATTAAGTTCACGCTCTCCCAAACAGGTAGTGACCTTATTACCCTGCCTCTGTAAATGGGACAATTATGCATTTTGAGTGATGCTTTTCTTTTCTGCTCTTTTAGTCTTTGAATGCGTTCATCAGCTACAGGAAGCCTCTCATAAGTTGAGGAAAGAAAAGAACTATCTAAAATTTTGATGTAAGAGAGAGCAGTAGAAGACTTTATTCAGGCTGGTTACAGCCATGAAGTCGTATGACACAGCTACACCTTGGACAAAATTAAATTTAAAAACCTCATGCTTAGAATACTTTATTTTGATGTTGTGAAGAATTGCATAGGTACACCTTTCCTTTATTCCCTTTGGTTGGTGTCTCTTGCATGTGCCACTTGCCTTGCAAACATTCTCTGGTTTGAAAAATAACAAACAAACAAAAAAAGGAAACTATTAGTAACCAGCCAGTTGCTTCAGTATGATTGCTCTTGGTCCAAAAAATGTTTGCAATTATTTAGCCATCAAAAGTTATGTAAGTTTGGGAGTGTTTGATTTTTTTCTTCCCCCCTAAAGGCACTGGCCCAGTTGAGACTGCAGTATTAAAGCCAAGATGTGCCACTGGATTTGCAACACCTTGCAATGATTGTAAGTCCCAAAGTTAGTATTTCCTAGAGTGGACAACTGTCTTTTCACTTGATGCCAACCCTTTTGCAGCTATGTATCCCTGTGTTAGCACAAGCATGTTTGAAAGTTAGTTGTGCTGAGTTTCTGCTGCTCAGGAAATGCCATCAAAGTGCAAAGGCTGTGAGCAATTTCAATACAGGGCTGGTGGAACAATAACCAGGAGCTGCTGTTAAGAAGACAGACACACTGATCTGCTGACACACATCTTTGCTTTATCTGACAAAAAAAAAAAAAAAAACCCTCTCCATCTCTTTTTTCTAGGCTTGTCTGCATATGTGCTGGAGGTATGAGAAGCAATGAACCAGAGGGCCACTGCCAGACCCCATGCCTTGAAAGTCTCTTCAAGCCTTGTAACCTTTCCCCTCCTTGAAGTCCCGACTGAAAACTCATCTCTCACACAGGCATGTATAAAATTCCAAATGGATAATAGCTGGGCAGGTTGGGAGCTCTCTAGGAACAACATGCATCCTGGCTGTTCAGCTGGAAGACCACAGCAGCAGTACTGAGCATCAGTTCCTTCTTCCATGCACACCCCAAACACTTGTGAAATCTTTTATGGCTCTGAGCTGAGCCTCTGTCATGCAGTCATGCCTCCAGATAAGAGCAAGGCCAGCCCTCAGGAGCTGCAATATTAGTGATATAAATGTAAGACCCCATTCCCTCCCACTGGGGCCTTTCCTGGCCCAGTTTGCCCTACAACCCTGGTACTACAGACTAAGTCCAAGAATGACACTGCTCTGTAGCTTGTAGCACAGTGCTGCCAGATCTCTCAAGAAGCCCTGTACCAGCACAGAATAACAATCAGGTGAACATCTATTAAAGGAGAGCCTATTACAATCTCCAAACAAGGGAATTTTCTCCTTTATTTTTGCATTTGCATGATTCTCAGCATTTAATCTTTTTCAATGCTTTGGTGAACTACCTGCAGTCCACAGCCTTTGGGACTGAAAGTAGTTCAGCTTCCAGTGCCATCACTATGGAAATACACCAAGACTCAAACAAGGAAAAAAGGAATAGCCGGAGCAAGCCACAGAAATAATCCTTTTCTCCACCATAAATGTTGAATGATGATTTATATTCTCAACAACAATGCTTTGAAAGATTCAAAGTTTTGCTAGTAATGAATATTTTAGCCTTCAGCCCTCCATGCAGACAACCTTTAAAAGCCTGTGGGCTTAATGGTCTGCAATCTGATTCTACCACAATTTTTGGGCTTCTAATGGCAACTATTGCAACTACTGCAGTAAATACAATTTGGTGAACCTAGAAAAAAAAATGCAGGTGACAGCTCTTAGAAACCCGATATTCATTGCTAAGCATTCTGCTGGAAAGCATGGCTCTAAATTTATTTCAATTCCCAGTTTTCTAAAGGAGTGCAGCAAGGGGAAAAGAAGAAGGAAGAAACTGAAAATTATTCTGGGGAATTACTCTGTTTTACTAAGTTGTTGTTATGTGCTTTACTTTAACAAGCCAGCTTGAAACTTATAGGTGGCCCAAAAATGGATGATGTGATACAATGGGAAACTGTTCAAATTCAACACAGCTGAAGAATAGCCTGTTACTTGGCAGGTATTTTGGCACTTACAAATACTTTTCCCCCTGCCTTTTTCTTATGCAATATTTAATCTCATTGTAACCTTTTTCCCACTTCATTCTGCTTATCATTGCCACCTTGCTAGTTGTGTTTTTGCAGAATGCAGAATTTTAAGTAGCATTTTTATATTTGGAACTTAGAAAGTGAATTTTTTTTAATGTGTTTGAGAGTAAGCAAGCTTTAAAATCTTCCATTCACCTTGGAGAATTTACATTATTTTTATGGCTAGTATATATGTGCAAGAACAGATGGACAGAATAACAAATATATCAGGTAATAAATATCACACAGTTTACTATTCAGAGTAGTAGAGAATATAAATTTCTTAACTTTTTATTAATATGGTAATAAAGAATTTGGAAGACAAACCTTTAAAGTGCATTCATTTTAAAGAGAAAAGGAAGAAAGGATAAAACTTGCAGGATGGGGAATCACTAACATTTCCTTTTGAGCAAGAGCAGTCTCAAATAATATTGAAAATAAACTGACCTGGCTCTGTTAGTATTCAGTGTATACTTTATATTCCCCATTATCCAAAGACAGATGTGTGGTGTAATAAGCTTTAGCTATATGAGCCCAAAAATTTCAACCTAAAATATTGTCAGGAACTTACATCTCACACCTCATTTATTCCAGTGGCTTCTTTCAGCCTTTGGTGTTTGGGGTGGGGTCTTTTGGTTGTGTTATGGGGGTTTTTAGGGTTTTGGTTTGGTCTTGTTTTTTCTTTGGCACAGTGGGGGCAATTAAAAGAAGTTAAGTCTTTCACCATCTCTATTTTGAAATTCGTGCCTCTGTCATCTTCAGTCTGTTGTTTCTACATTGGTCTCTAGCCATTCCCATGTTCTGCTTTCATTTGGTTTCTTCCTGACTCAAAACAGAATGAAGTTGACCAAATTAAAGAAATTTGGGGACTCTCTAAACCTTTAAAGGCTTTCTAAAGCCAGTTCCTTGGACCTCTTACTAACTTCTGACCCCAGAGGAAATGAGCTGAAACAAACGTTTTGATATATAATATACGTTTTGATGTTTTTTTCTAAATCCATACTACCAAAGACCTCTTTGTTGGCCCACTGCTCTACTGTTGGTCTACAACTTTGTGGAATGGAAATGGCAGGATCTGTGGACAGAAGAGAAAGGGCTGTTCAGTTTTATTAGTTATGCTTTTTCTGTGTAGCCAGTGAATTCTGCCTCACCTACTCGCAGCATTTTTAAGTGGCTTAACTCTGAGATTTCTAAGCTTTTGAGCTATATGAAAGTCAAACTCACTTTTCTGGTGTTTAGATATCAGCACACAGAGTTAATGGCTGTTGGGGCAGGCTCTTATTTTGGATACTCAACCTTGTAATCAGCAGTAAATAAGCCAACGAGTGACTTTTTACAAATATGCTAGAGAGGCAGATATTGCCCTGGGTGTTAGCAGCTAGGTGAGGTGATTCAGGAAGCACCTAGAGGTCTCTGAAAAGCTTTAACAAAGTTTTTTATGAGTTTGGTTTTTTTTTTTGGGAATTCAGCAGTCTACATGAAGGCCAGATCTGTTTAAAAATAGCAACTATTTACCTTAAGGGTTCTCACAACATGAGCCAGGCTTTTTGGTCCCTGACTTTGAGCATGTTTATATGCAGCAACATTTTTGCTTTTAAATGGAAAAATGTACAAGGACAGGGTAAAGCTTGTCTATTTTTGATTGCATGATGCACTTCAAAGTGATCCAGGATGTATTTTAGGATGAGGAGGCTGTTCTCTAGCACCACAGTGCCCAGTGAAATATTTCCAGTAGCACTGGAGAAAACAGTGGGTATGACAGAACATAAAGAAAAAAGGCAATTTTCTTATTTTTTGTAGGAAATTACAGTTTCCCAATCCCAGAGCAGCCATATGTATAACAGTTCCTTCTCTGAAGAAAGTGATTTTCTCTGTTATATGTGTGATGCTTCTTTTTCAGTCAGTCTTTTACATCTCACAGATGGAAAAACTTGTGGAAAATGCTGCTTCTAAAACACAGAATATTTGCTTTATGGATAAAATCCTGTAAAAGAAGTTTGGAAAAAAGCTTTTGCAGATAAATACTACTGTATACTCTAGAAGTGGGCAGAAAGTCAATTCCCTAGATCTGAGCACTCTCAAATTTAGAAAGCTTGGCTCTGAGCAGAGATTTTTCTTGTGCTCAGAACATGTTTACCTAAGCACGATCAGAATGAAAATTATTTTATCCCAATAAAAGTTAGTAAAAGGAAACTCCATGCAAAACAAGTAACCATGGTGTGTAGTTGGAAATAATTTAAATACAACTTTTTGAGTTGTGAGGAGCTATCTTCTCCTTCCCAGCACCTGTAACAGTTAAAATTTAGATCTTCCATACATGAAAAAAAATCACACCAGTTGAGTTTAAGTTATTATTGTTAAAAGATGTTTTTAACTTTAGCTCTCAATGTATAACACTTGCAAATTGTTGTCCCATGTGTTCCAGTGTGTGCTAGTCCCACCCCTTGTGGGATAAACACATTAGTGGTTTGGGTAGGTCAGTGATGAATAATATCTGTATTACTAGAAGGGAAGTGTGGTAAAAATTGCAAGCTTTATCTTCACTGTTGTCATCTCCAGCTGCACTATAGACAGCTTCTGGAGCAGGATGTTCAGTCATTCCATCACTTCTTTTGGTCAATTTTTTGGTGTTGGTTTTGCAGTTCAAGTTCTTTTCTAACCTCAATGACTCGGTGAGTCTATCAGTGCAAGAAGCTACACAGACACCTTTATTTTTTGCTCAGTACAAACTGACTTTGTATGTCTTGGTCACACAAAAGAACAGGGTCAGTGGCAATGCAGCCTTCTGTAGATTATCTTAAAAGTAGCTCAATTAGGTTGCCTGTGCACTTTGAAATTTTGCTGGCCATTCCATTAGGGGTATGATCTGTTCTGGTGATGTGTTCCTCAGGTGGAGTTGTAGCTGTATACTTGCATTTATCTCAGTCTAACTGGGTCTGCACTCAAATGTGATACCAGTATGGATATTTGCAAGACATTCCTAGCAGAGCCAAAATCTAAGATGCTGAAAGCAGCATCTTAAGCCACCATTCTCTCTTTTATCCCAGTCCTGGCCCCATATGCACTGGTGCAGAGGGAGGGTTGCTGGGGAAGCTGTATGCCTGTGTCCTTGCTGTTCAGTGAAATTATTACTTTGCTGAAAAAGTGGTTGTCTGTCTCTGGCTGTACCTGACAAGGCAAGATGAACTGCCAGAATCTGCTGAGAGGCATGTATCCATGTGAATCTGTATTTCCATATTTATTTGCTCACTGTCCTAATTTTCACTGGCAGATCAAATTTGCTGCAGGCTGTCTTTCTGTTACATTCAAACTATGCAAATTGATGTTTAGCCAGACAAGCAAAAGGGAGACTGATGGACACACCATGGACAACCAATGAGACAGATTTAGGAGTGTCAAGCAGATATCTCATTCCTGTTTTGTGGCGAGAAGCTGTTCATAGAGTGGTGATGTAAACCATCTGCAGTGTTCCACCACAATCTTTCCATACTGCAGGTACAGAGTACAGAGTAAGAGCTCCATTTGGGAATGCTGATTTAGCACATCATAAAAATACATTTCTGAGATGCACATTGCCCTGCAGTCTCCAGACAAAGCAGAGATGAAGAGGAAGCTTGTGACAGGTCAAGTACTGAATGTTTTCCAACTAAAACCCTCTATAAAATATATCATCACATATTTAAGAAGTAGTGTAGTTCTAACTGTACCATAAAAAAAGATAAATATTCAAGTAGGCAGAAAGAGGGAGAGAGTCTTTTTACAAGGGCAAGTAGTGATAAGATACTAGCTTTCAAACTGAAAGAAAGTAGGTCTAGAGGAGGTATGAGGAAGAATTTCTTTATTGTGAGATTGATGAGGCACCCAAACAGGTTGCTGAGAGAAGCTGTTGATTCCCCCTCCCTGGAAGTGTTCAAGGCCATGTTGGATGGGCCTTAGAGAAACCAGGTCTAGTAAAAGGTGGCCTTGCTTATGGGAGAGGGGTTAGAACTAGATCTTTAAAGCCCCAACCTAAATCATTTGATGATGATGACTCTGTGATGTGAAGGAAGACATGGCCAACTAAAGAAATGCAATAAGCAACCAGAGGAAATAGTAGCACATTTTTCCCTTGAACAGTGTCTTATTACTTAATTGAGGTATGAAACCAATTAATGATTTTTTTTCTTTGCAGTATTTTGAGGACTTGTAATTGAAAGTACCTGTTTTGCAGAAAATTGAAAATGGATTATACAAGATTTTGATATATGTTTTAATGTGCAACAAAACTGGAAAGAGCTCCCTTATATTGCAAACCACAAGCTGTATGTACTGGAAAAAAAAAGCAGTCACAGTTTTTAACTACATTAATAGTTCTGATTATTTAAACTGCTATTACTTAAAGTAAGGATACTCTAAATGCATAAGTAATCAATTATTAATGAGTGAAAACTGATAATCAGATTAATCAGCTTCTTCCCAATTCAAAATCAGTTCAGCCAGTGTTTTTGCTATTCAATTTTATTTTTTTTTCTTGACACCTGTGTTCCTTTTTACAGTGCCCTGCTATTAGATCAGATGATTATTAGAAACACACAACTTTTATTTAAAAGAAACAGCATCTTTTAAACCTTTCTGGTTTTGAAGATTTTCTCAGAGATTTATTCAAAGCATATCTCTAAGTAAAGAACAAAAAGATGAAGGAATCATCAGTTATATATTTATTTTTAAAACTCTTAGGATTTTGCATCATAAATTTTGAACTTTTTCCACATAATCAAATTGAGTCTGAAATAAGCCAGGATTTTCCAGCACTTTGGGCTTGATAACTTTCTCATAAATACTTCTAAAACAGAAATAGCCAGTCTAAAATAGCAACCACTAAGTTAGTCTTGTTTGGGTAATTGTAACATGGTGTGGTGCATCTCTAAGAAACTTGTGCTGGGCTCAGAAGACTTCATGTTACATGTTTCATGAGAAATATACTGTCTAAAGACCTTATATGATCCTAGGATTTAAAGCTGGTGATCGAAGGTGGGTTCTGGTTCATAAATAATATATGGAGAGTCAAGCCAGGAGGGCAAGCGAGACCAGAGAGAGTGGTTTTTGGATTTGGTATCATAGATACATAGCTGGAGGGGAGCTCTGTTTCTAAAGGAAATTTCTGTCTTGTTAACATATTACACATGCTGAAAGAAGCCTGCCCAAGTCTCTTGAAAGAGGGAGGAAGCAAAAGAGAAAGATGGCACACACGTGATGCTCTATAAGAACAATGCAGCAGACATGATACCAGTGAGATATTTGAGATATACAGCAAACAGAAAATCAGACTTCTGAAAATATAGAAATAATTTTTAGTATCATGGCAGGAGGTGAATGCAAAAGCTTCTTCAATTTATTAAGTGTAGCTGTTCTCCAATGTGAACATGGAAAGAGAAATGCGGATTTTCTTTTCATCTTCTGTGAATAAGAAAACAATTAGAATAATGTACCTTCCACTAGCTGACAAGAATGTAGGCATCCTTGGCCATTGCAGTGAAGACTTAAGAAGCTGTGTGCAGTTGGGTCTTTGCTCCTGCAAAGTGGTGAGGGAGCAACTGCTGCAAAGAGCCAGGCAGATGCTCTCAGCTGAATCGATTTTCAGCAGTGGTTGTCATCGGCTGACAGGAGCTCCGACCCCATGCTGTGTGTTTGCTTATGGCTGCTCCAGCTGCTGGATGTAAGGGTAACTGCAGAATAGGCAACAGCAAAATTCGAGGTCCAAGTCAGCATCTGCAGCTGAAAACTGCACTTTAAGAGGGCTTTGGTAATATCTTTTGTATTTATTAGACATATTAGCTTGGGCTCAGTGCCATGACTCATCTCTAACAACATTATGCTTATCAAGTAAAAAAACACACCTCAGTACTTGGGATTTGGTGGTCCAAAGAAAGAAAGGAGAAGATGTGAGATGAAATATACCACAACATGCTAAAAATTACTGAATTGTGTATAGATCCATTGATAGGAAGATTTTTCAAAAGTCATAGTGGAAATACAAGTCTTCTAGTAAACAAATCACAGTGAAAGTTTATATTGTCTCTTGAACACAGCATACAATATTAAACAAGGATATAGAACTAGATAGTCCTGTTTCTCTATGGAGCAGCTTTTATATGTTCTTAAATGTTAAGATATGAATTAAAATGGTTGCTGTATTCAAGAATTTTAATTCCCTTGAATAATCCATGTCACATGTGAATTGTTCAGAGAACCGCCTAAGACACTGTCCTGTTCCCTCTGCCAATTGAAGTGATTAATGGTCTAGTGACATCAAAGAAATTTTGTCCATTTCCTTCAACAGAGCATTTGGTCTTAAATCCACATTCAATATACTGTCATCAGTTAGCCAAAATTATCCCTTGCAAATAATGGGATATCTCCTCTCCTCTCCTCTCCTCTCCTCTCCTCTCCTCTCCTCTCCTCTCCTCTCC